>JBBPKF010000642.1:0-10732 GCA_038089175.1 Binderoboletus segoi | reverse complement strand
GTGTCTTGGTCGGGAACTCGAAGTAGGCCTCCTTCGGCTTTGCGCATACGTGGCTTGCTCGGCCCCGCTCGTATCGCGGGCGTTGATTGAATACTGTCAACGTTGGCTCGCGCGGGCACTCGTGGACGGAGCACAGGGGTGTCGAATCCGAACCCAACCGAGTCGCTCCGTGCTGGCTGCTTGGCTGGAGTTTCACAGTGTGCGTCGATAAGGCGCTCGGCGGTGTACGTGGGTAAATACGCCCTCTGTCGTTCGACGTATTGTTGAACGAGCCGTTCCTTGTCCCGTCCGTCCATCCTTGCGGTTCAGGACGAGGTTCATCAACGGTTCAAAGGCAGCCCGCCGGGCCCCCAGCGGCTGTCCCCCATTCGGCCACCGTATGTAAATTTTCCTAAAGCAGCAACACCAGAGCTCATCCACCAATCAGAAGGCTCACTCAAAGGCTGAAAGCGTCTGGAAACATTCCGTAAGTTATACAATGCAAGCGTTCATTTCATTCGTTTCACTGATGGCCCCCGGCCTTGGGATCCTGGCGGGAAGGGTCGGGCCGACGGGATGTCAACATCCCTGCCGCACCTTTACGTACCACACACCCCATATTACACCACGACTTTGCAACGCTTGCGCTTTCGAGGCTCGGCATAACAACCTTTTTGCCATTTCGTTTTTCGTCCAAACACTCCATCCGTACGACGTCCCTACATGCACCTACGCATGCTAAAAAGCTGACCGGACGCGACCCCAGGTTCTACCAATGAAACGCGATGCAGCTACCCTCGAGGACGACAGCGCGTCGTCGACGTGCAGCAAACGCTCCAAGACGTGTTCACAGCTCCACTTCGCCGACGCGATATCTCCCCCCATGAGGATCACGTTTCGCGATAGGGAATACGAGCCCACGCCCGCGTTCGACACCTTTTGGCGGCTCGCGGCCGAACGGCACGCCATCGACGAAAAACGTCGCGCGGGTTACCCTCCTCCGTGAGTCGTACCCGCGCCCAGAAAGTTCGTCCCGTCCCCGTCTGACGTGCCGCCGCGAACAGCTGGACGTCAGACTCCATCCTTTCCGGCTACAAGTTTTGCAACACCTTCCGGGTACTCGACCGCGTCAGCCAATACATCGTGACCGAGGTCATCGAAAAGGGTCCGCAGCAACGCGATGAAATCACGTTCCGCGTCCTGCTTTTCAGCACCTACACCAGCATCCGGACGTACGAGGCCCTGCGCGACAACATCAAACCGTTCACCTGGGAAGCCTACAACCGCACCGGTTACGAAAAAGTCCTCCGGGGCCTGTACGACAGGGGAGTCTCCATCTACACGGGAGCGTATCAGAAACCGGCACCCGAATTAGGGTTCACGGAGAACTTCATGAATCACCTGGCGTTCCTGGAAGTCATCATGCAGGAACTGCCTAGCCAACTTCGGGACGCCGAGTATATCGCGGACGTCTTCGAGTACCTCCTGACCTACAAAAGCGTGGGTGACTTCACCGCGTACCAGCTGGTCTTGAACCTGTCCTATGCGGACCTCGTGAACTTCTCAGAGCTTGACTTCGTCGTGATAGGTCCCGGCTCTAGGAGGGGGCTACAGAGGTGCTTCCGCGAAACAATTCCCCGCGCGGTGGAAGTTGACATTGTTCGATGGATGCAGATCACCCAGAACGATCATTTTGAGCGTCTGGGCATAAAGTTCAATGGCCTGGGTCCGAACCACCTTCCCATGATGCTTTGTGACATCGAGCACACCTTATGTGAGCTTGACAAGTACATCCGCAAGTGCGCCAACAAGACCCCGGGTCGTCCTTTCGTACCCAGAGGACGACTGGACAAGATGCGACTCCCCAAGGCCTGGGAACACGAGTCTCGGCGCGTTCTTCGCATCAAATCCCAGGCAGAAGCTGAAGCAGAGGTCGTTGAAAAATTCATCGTGGAGTCTATCAAGGACCATAGGGATGTGGACGGGGTACGGGAGTATCTCGTCATCTGGGAGGGATACCCGGAGGATCAGGCTACATGGGAGCCCGAGCCTTCACTCGTGGAGGACGCGCCAAGTGTCGTTCGTGCATATCTGAAGACCATAAAAGGTAGGATGTGTTCTCGAGCTTCGAAGAAAGCAGTGATCGAGTACTTCTTCGTAACAGCCGAATGTTGAAACTTGGTGACCTAGGATGAATGATTGGTATGAGAGAGAACTAGCGGGTACCGGGTGAGAAAGCGTTATATATACAGTTCAGCTTTATATGCTTCGTCCACGATACTATAGCACTCGTTCACGTCACGACAAGGTTTCACAGACTGATTATGTGTGACTTGTGATCCACAGATTCCCGTAAGGCGGGCATACACGAGTAGAATCTGATTCCCAAACTCCCAAGTGACTGTGGATCATGACACCAACTGCCCGTCAAGCGATGCCGTCATGCCGTGTACACGAAGAACAAATTCCTATGGAAACGCCCGTCGGATTCACGTTCAGAAGTTCAAAACCGGGAACGCCACTCACTGCTTGTCCGTCAGATCGGCAAACGCATGTCGTTCTCTCTCCCGCTGTACGTCCGCGTCGCTCCATCCCCGGCGTGCCTTTTCCTCCGCTAGCTGCTTCTGGCGCCGTTTGTTCAAACGAACGTTGATCCAGCGGAGAAGAAAGGACACGGCGAGCTGCACGATCAGGATGACCATGATGGCCGTCTTACCCGGGATGTACGCGGGGGCATCCTTTGCCTGAAAAATCTCCGTGCCGATGATGTTGCCCACGCTGAACGTCGCCATCGTCATCGCGTTTATCGTCACCTTTTGACCGCGTAAGTAAGCGCATCAAGGCAAGCGGAGAACGAGCGGACGTCTGAACCTTTTTGGTATGGCCGCTCGTGTTGCTTGCGTTGTAGGCGTAGATGGTCGACAAGGCACTTCCGAACGTCTGCGTCAAGTATGATGCTGCGAATCACGATCGGTTCGACGAATGTGAAACACGGGGAAAGAACTCGATTCGTACCGAACAAGAGCGCGCCCTTGTGCGCAGCACCGTGAAGTCCGATCATGATCGCTGGCAGGCGGATTGCGTAGGCAAGAAGCAGCCACAATAACGTTGTCGCTCACCTGCGCCGACGATCGTGGGTACCAAAGCGAAGACGATGGGTATCATCCGCTCATTCTGCGGAGAACGACTCATCACGGTTATACCAATGGAAGGTGCACGAACCGCACCATTTTATCCGAATACCAACCACAAAACAAGACCATCGCAGCTGCGGTGGCACCTCCGGGCGTGGAGAGAATTAACGTTTGCTTTGATCTGGGTTTACTAATTCGAATCTATGACGATAAGCCATAGCTGCAATGACGTACGTGTATCCGAAGCTCTTGATGATAATGTTGCTGACTAGAAAGCACCGGAGTCAGCACGCGATAGAGATCGACCATCGTGGACCACCCACAGTTACTCAGTGCGCCATTGGGAATGCTCGCTGCAAGACACGTCATGCCGTGTCAATGGAGACATCGCGAAGTACACACTAAGTACCGTCGACAACACGATCAGCCAGGTCCTGATGTCTGTCAAAGCTTCCTTGATCTGTTCCTTCTTGATAGTCTTGTTTTCCGTCCCTCCTTGATCGTTGCGAACGCGCTCCAGACAAGCGATTCGCTCTTCCTTAGTCAGCATTCGAGCGTGGACAGGAGAATCGGGAAGCCCGATCAAAACGATAATCCCGACCACAATCGCCAACCCGCCCAAGAGGATATAAACGATTTTATACGTCGGAATAGCCTTGCCATCGTAGAATGAAATGCCCTATAACGTCGCCGTGAGCGAAGTCGTCAAATACCATGCTGCTCGACCTACGTAGGCAACGAAACCTCCAAAGATCGAAGTGAGACCGTTCTGTGCAGCTACGAATGAGCATCCGTAAGATAAGCGTGCCCGCTACCCTGACCATGACGTAGAACCACGAAATCCTGGTGGCCTAGAATTTTGTGAGTCGCGTGTCACACGGACGTTTGGGAATCCGAGCGAACCTGTTCATCTTTCTTGTAGAACATGGATATAATCAAAATCAAGCAGGGGGCTACGCAAGACTCGCACATGCCTCAATCGGTGTCAGACTGGATCAACGGAGATGACGATATACCGTCTGCTGAACCAAACGTACCCAACAGGAAGCGCAGGGCAAAGAAAACTCCGAAATTGTCAGTGGATGCATGTAACATGAGCAACGCCCCCCAGACAACGATATTGGCGCCTTGGACACCGTCAACGATCATTTCTCGTTCAACGGACGGCATCCTCACCTAGATACTTTGCCAATCTCAATTTCTGAGAAATGTATACTGTAGGAAACTCCCAAAATAGGTAGCCTGTCTTCCATCAAACGAAAGTACGGACTGAAGGACTTGACCTTACCAAGATAAAAGGCCATGGACACCAGATTGTAGTGCTGCGAAGAAAATGAGCCAAAGGACGAGACACCCCCCAAAAGTCTCACTTGACCAGTGATCGGAAAGCCCATAATACTGCGAAACACTCAGTCTGATGGGGTCAGTAGCTTTGCATCATCTCTCGCCTTGCATAGTTCAGGGAGGTCTTGTCGCTAGATGTGAGCAAGTGAGTACACGAGGCATCGAAGAATCCTGTCGGACATACAGGTATTGAGTAAAGTAGACTGCCGCAGATATCGTCGGGATGACAAAGTCCTGCAGTCGACATATTGTTGGAACGTCGACATCAAATCCACAAACGACATGTGGGGTACGCCAATTATACATACCAATTTCCTCCTGAGTTTCCTGTTGAATTCGTCGCTGAAATGCTCTTTGGCTTCTACGCCGACGAGCTGCAAGGCCTCATCTCCGTCTGTTGCATGGAAAGAACTCAAGTCTGGCTTCTCCTCGATGTCCTCGAGTCCGGAGACTTTCTCGGAGTCGTCAAAGTTCTGCAATGCGTCAGGCTCGGAAGACATTAGGAGGGTGGCACGACAACAAAGATATGTTATCAAGCAAGCTCTTATCCTCTTAGATGTTCGTGGCTTGCTGGTCGCACGAGAGACACAAGTGTGGTGCCTGATAACAGTTGGTGCGTAGATGTCAACCAAGGAATCCAACAGGACGATAAGGGTGTATACATTTTTAGCGTGAGTGTATGGACCTGGGCGTACCCCGAAGAGTTTCGATTTTCTCAGACAAAGTGGCACATTAGCATCGAGGGCCCGGCTCAACGAGAACATATGGTTATTCATCTAGATGTTGTATATGCCAAGTACATTCCCATTTATAGCTTCTGGATGACAAGAGCAGATGCGGCACCGCCCTGGGAACAAGATCTCAGGAACTGACGAACGACAAAACGGTACGGACTCACCCCATTGCAGATACCGGCTGCGCCATATTCCCCGGTTTTCAACGCATGGACAAGTGAAACAATGATTCGAGCTCCCGAGTTTCCGATGGCGTGACCAAGTGCCACAGCGCCACTAAACGAGCTCTCAGCGTGTGATCATAGCCAAATAAACCATCTGTTTTACTTACCCGTCCACATTTATCTTTGCAGGGTCGATTTGAAGGAGCTTCTCTGCAAGACGGACAACGACCGAGAAAGCCTCGTTTATCTCGAATCGTGCGATGTCATCTATAGTCAAATTGGCTCTCTTCAGAGCTTGGGGCAGCGCGACGGTAGGAGCCATGGGGAAATCGATAGGCGCGACACCTGCATCAGCGTATGCTGTTCCCGTGGATTAGCGATCGAGCGTTGATGGATGAACCAAATCAAACGTACAGACAACCTTTGCGAGAGGTTTTATGCCGAGTTCTCTAGCCTTCTCAGCGGACATGAGGATCAACGCCGAGGCACCATCGTTCAAGTTGGATGAATTGGCTGCCGTTATCGAGCCGCCAGGCTTGAATGAAGACTTGAGCGAGGGAATCTTGTCAAAGATAACTTTCTTATACTCTTCATCCTCCTTTACTATGGTGTCGCCTTTCTTTCCCTTTATGACTACGGGGGCGATCTCATTGTTGAAGACACCCTCTTTCCATGCCCGATCAGCGCGCTTGTACGATTCAATGGCGTGTGTGTCCATAGACTCTCGGGTGATTTCGTACTTGTCTGCAACTGCTTCAGCGCAGTTGCCCATGGCAAAGTTGTTGTAGACATCCCAGAGACCATCGACCTCGACGGAGTCTCTGGTCTCAAACTTGCCGAAGAGGGGATTCGTCCGAGGCAAAAGGAAGCTGTCGAGCATTGATAAGCAACACGGTAGACGTGGTTGGAGATGCAACGAACGGCGCATTACTCATGCTCTCCATGCCGCCAGCAACGACGACGCTCCTGTACCCCGACTCGATGCTCTGTGTAGCAAGCATGATGGATTTCAAGCCGCTCGCGCAGACCTTGTTGATGGTGGTTGCATCAGAAGACGTCTTCATGCCTGCACCGAGAGCGGCCTGGCGAGCAGGAGACTGGCCGACACCGGCCTGAACGACATTGCCGAAGTAGATTTCCTCTGCTTGTGCGGGGTCGAGGTTTGCTTGCTGGAAGGCGTGCCTGAGGGCGATCGAGCCGAGCTGCGGCGCTGTGAGAGACTTGAGCGATCCGTTGAGCGAGCCGACGGGGGTTCTGGACGCAGCGACGATGACGGCTTCGTGGGTGGACTGCAAATGGTACGTGGGACTCGTGGGGAGGGAGAGAGAGAGGGAAACGTACCATAGTGCGAGAGAAGAGAGCGGGACGGGAGAGAGAGGCGAGACGTCTCGTCAGGATCATGGAAGCTTTAAAACGGGCGACGAACAATAATCGGGCCACTCCGAAAGCAGACGAATGGGGGAACTTTTGGAGTCGAGCGCGCGATGGTACGATACGAGGGTGCTGTAAGAACAGTCAGCTGTTCGGTTGGAACGCGAGCAACGTTCGGTTCAGCCCTATTTATCAAAGGTCCGAACAGGTCATGCGACTAAGCGACCGCATGTGATATCACGGGCCGAGATCCACCACACAACTAAGCACCACGAACCACGCCTCCAACCACTGCAACTGTCGAGCCGGCTCCTGCGGGCGTGCATCCGACGACCAGGCCGCCAGCATCTCCTCGACCGCAAGACCTGTCTCACACGGATGCAGGTACCAACACTGTGAACCGATCGATGGATGATCGCCGAACGAGACGAGTGGAAAGTTGGAAGCTGCGTCGCCTATCGAGAAGGCAGTCGTCTCCATGCCGTCAAGGGCATGCTTGCGAAGCAAAGACGTGTGCATGATGTCGGAAAGGCCCAGGGGCGAGCCGGCTGAGAGGAAGATGTAGCGAGAAATCGGCGAGTGGACGTCTCACGCACAGGAATCATACACGGAAAAATAAAAGGTGGGGACCCGGAATGTCGGCGAGAGCACGACGAACTGATGGCAGATGAGGTGGTCGGGCAAAGGCAAGGCAGCCGCAGGGTCATCGACGAACTCGGGCGGGTCGCTGGCGGCCGAGCGCCTCTGAAGGGGTACTGTTCTATACATGTAACCAAAGCCTGGGGACGGGGCGTGTTCCACCCAGACCCAGTCATGTCGGCGTTGCACAAAGGCTTTGCACGCCGCGTCGAACAGTGGGCGGGTCAGCATCATCGCTCTGGAAAGTGTGGCGTGTGAATGACTGTAACAGCACATGAATTAAGGTTCAAGCCACCGCTGCGACACCCCCCACACAAATGGCAGCACACCGTCGACTACACACCACAGCCAACCCTCTCCCGGCTCACCTCGTCCCCCATCATGGCTGTAGGAAAAGTACGTCCACCCTTTACAATGCTCTCCGCCGCCGTTGCCTCACGTTACCCAGAACAAGCGTCTCTCCAAGGGTAAGAAAGGTATCAAGAAAAAGGTCGTCGACCCCTTCTCTCGCAAGGGTATGTCTCCCCATGTCTAATCTGAACCCTGTCTCATCCATCTTCAGAGTGGTATGACATCAAGGCTCCCTCCATTTTCGAGATCAAGAACGTCGGCAAGACTCTCGTCAACCGATCACAGGGATTGAGTACGCGTTCAGTCTGCCGACTTCCCCGCCCTTCTTCTGACCACATTCTGCAGAGAACGCCAATGACTCCCTCAAGGGCCGTATATTTGAGGTCTCCCTCGCAGATCTCAACAAGGATGAGGAGCAGTCCTTCCGAAAAATCAAACTACGGATCGATGAGGTGCAAGGCAAGAACTGTCTCACAAACTTCCACGGAATGGACTTCACTTCGGACAAGCTCCGCTCCCTCGTCCGTAAATGGCAAACCCTCATCGAGGCTCACGTCGACGTCAAGACCACCGACGGTTACCTTCTTCGTCTCTTTGCCATCGCCTTCACCAAGCGCCGTCCAAACCAAGTGCGTAAAACGACTTACGCTCAATCGTCCCAAATCCGCGAGATTCGCAAGAAGATGTTCGAGATCATGACTCGGGAGGCATCCAGCTGTGACTTGAAGGAGCTGGTGCAAAAGTTTGTTCCAGAGGCGATTGGTCGGGAGATCGAGAAACACACCCGCAATATTTACCCACTACAAAACGTACACATCCGCAAGGCCAAGATCCTCAAGTCACCCAAATTCGATGTCACAAAACTACTTGAACTTCATGGCGAGTCGACCGACGTGCGTCTCTTGAGCTCGTCGATGATCCTTGCCACTAATGGTTTTTGACAGGAGACTGGCACGCGAGTAGTGAAGGACTTCAAGGAGCCTGAGATTCTGGAGTCTGTCTAAATCGTCGTCACGCCACCCTGTCTACCTTTGTACTGCCTATGACCTCACTTTACTTATGTCCTACAAGGGTACTTTCGATCTATGACCGCCAACATGAGCCACCGGATGCATCACGCACGTGCGATAAATAAGTAATGAGTCTGCCAGCCGGTTGCCCGGGCAGCTGCGAATTCGGAACGTAATCAATGAATCCCGTCGAGAGGTCAAATTGCTAGCTTCCATCAGCGCTCAAAGCCAGACACGTCGACTCGGCAACCGAGCGGGATCTGGTCTTGATCTAATTTTTTTTCCCCGACTGTCCCGTGCCTGTATACCCAACGCCCATCTCCCTCCCCCAGCCCACCATGTCCGACGTTGATTTTTTGCACAGTATTGTTACCAGATACCCAGATTTTCCCAAGCCAGTACGTCCCCGTTTTTCATGTGGCCGTCTCTCATTGCGCCGTCCAACAGGGTGTCAATTTCCTCGACATTTTCCCCATTTTCCGCGACCCTGTCGCGTTCGAGACGTTAATCACCCATTTCGTCTACCACATCACCTCCCATACGATACCCAAATCCGTGCGCAAGAAGGTGGACGTCATCGTCGGCTTGGACGCGAGAGGGTTCCTCATTGGACCACTCATCGCTTTGCGACTCGGCGCGGCATTTGTGCCAGTGAGGAAAAAGGGAAAGCTTCCGGGACCATGCAAGCAAGCTTCGTACGAGAAGGAATATGGCGTCGTACGTCGAACGTTTCCCTCCGCACTCGATTCTCATCGCTCTCTAGGATACGTTTGAGATGCAGGAGGGATCTATTCGGCACGGGCAAAACGTCGTCATTGTGGACGATCTCATCGCCACGGGTCCGTGCACGCGCTGCCTTCATGTCGAAACCTGTTACTCATTCTGCTTTAGGCGGCTCCGCCAGTGCAGCGGGTGCACTCGTTCGTATGCAGGGCGGAAACATCTTGGAGTACTTGTTCATCGTGGAAGTATCAGCGCTCCGAAAGACCTGGACCCTCGAGGATCCTGTTTATTCGATCATCCAAGCCCAGGAATAAGCTACGATCGGCGCGCCAGAACCTTATCCTTATTGTCAGATTTCCCCTGGGATATTTAAGTCAGTTCTTCGTGTATAGTGTCGATATTACCTTGCCTGTCGACCGTAGTTAGAGCGAGAACGTTGGCCACATCCGGCAGGTTGTTCTGTAGCACACTGGTCCTGACTCGGAACAAGGGGCTTCATAACGGTAGAGTCGGCTGGCTAACCACCCCCCCATGTATCTATTTTGCGAGCAGTACTGCAGTCGATTTCCGAGGAGTACCAGCCACGCTTCGATCGAAGGCAAGCTTTTAAAGGGTAGACTCAAGAGACAGACCGAGTCACATAATTCGAGGTTGTATGACACACCAGTCCGCATGAAACACGACCGACGTCGGATTACGATGATAGGCATCGACGACCAAGTCGTCCCTAAAGGGCCCGCGATCCACCGCCTTTGCGAGTCCCATAATCTGGAATCTGGATCTTGGTATATAGCATTGCGATGACATCCGCGACGTCGGAGAAAACTGCAACCGCTGACCTCTATTCTTGTCCACTCCGGTGTTTCTTAATGCCACCCGTGAGCCCACTACATGTCAATAGATAAACAGATTTGGTGGCTGACCCGAGACACCAGCTCCCGCCACACAGTATTGCTTAGTCAGTGCCACCAACAGGCTCTCCCTGCGAGCACATTTGGCGGTGAGTCCCAAGTTACCATGGAAACTATCTCTGGGCCTATCAGCGTTCGACCTTAATTAGCAAGCATATTTCACGCATGGAGAGATAACTTAGGTTATGTTTTCGTTAATAAGATAACACGCGGGTCAACACTGACGATCCTTGGGCAATATTGAAGAAGACGACGGATAGGCGGTCTTCGTGAGTCTGTTCACTCTTCGGGGGGAGAAGGGTGATGCAGGAGGATCCTGGGGGATACAAGTAGTCCCGGGAGGGCCCTGGCGGTAATCTGGACAGCCTAGGT
>JBBPKF010000641.1:0-10735 GCA_038089175.1 Binderoboletus segoi | reverse complement strand
CATGCGCTGGAAGGGGGACGAGGGCTCGGTACACTCACCAGGCACCGAACCGGGCCAGAAGGAGAACCTTACCTGAGACTCGCGCGCCGGGGGAGCTATGAACCAACGTAGGGCAGTGACCTGCGTCAGGTGCGCGCGCGCACTGGGGACGATCGGGCGGCGCAATCTGCGCTGAGGACCCGTCTGGGCTGGAACGGTCGAGCGTGAGCGGATTGAAAGACGGGATTCGCAATGGTGGACCTAGGCACTGGCTTTCGGTTTGTGGGCGTTTCCAGTCCATGCAGCCAGGATAGCGTCTGTAGCCGTTTGGGCGCCTCTGGCAAAGGCAAACTGGAGGCCTCGTCGCGTTGGGCCCGCAAGCGAGCCTCTTCAGGCGCCATGCTCTGGCTTGTACTCCCTCCGAGACCGAGAGGAGGAGCACGAGTAGATTGGAAGAAACGATCGGAAGGGGTGGATGTATGCACTGGTTTTTCCTTTGGGGGTATTTCTAACCCGCGGAGCCTGGGCAGAGTCTGCAGCGGTTCAAGTGCCTTGGACGAAGGCGTATCCGGGGAATGAGGGCGCTGAGGAGATGGGCGAACCGTCCTCTGACGTGTGCCAGAGTTCTGCTCAGGCTGAAATGCAGATGGAGTATGAGCGAACTGAGTCCAATGATTGGGACATGCGGGTACATGCGCCTGTTCTCCTCGCCAAGACCCTGCTACCACAGGGGCGGTATACGGTTCAGGCAGAGGCGGATTCGGTAACTCAGTGCGCTGTGCCCAAGGGCTAATCGTGCTTTGACAGGCACCAAAGCTCCGTTTGGGCTCGACCGGAGGGGGAGCGTGAGCAGTTTGGATGAAATTATGAGAAGAGGTGGATATATGCGCTACTTTCCCCTTTCGATGATTTTCCAGAGCATGAATCGCACTTCCGGTTCGCGGTCTGCGAGCTTCGGGCAAAGGCAGAGCCAAGCGTTGCGGAGATACGTGAGCCGGTACAGGTGTAGTGATTTGATGACCGTGGCGCGATTTCTTGGCTGTTGCGCCACTCTGGTCTGCGGCGCCAAGCTTCTGATGGAGGGTGTCGACGCCAGGAACACCAGTAGAGTCTTTAGCAAGAGTGTTATTGCTCACGTCGCACCGGCCGCCTCGCACGTCCCGTTGGACCTGTCTCTTGAACGCCTCGACGATGGGCTTGAGTTGAGGCTTGGGCGCTGCCCGAATCGGGTTGGCTCGGAGCGGTCCAGAATTTGGCGCAAGGTCGACGGTTGGCTTCGGCTGGTTTGGCCTGGAGGCAGCGTTGATCCGTGCGATGCTCCAGGGATTCGGGTGGTACGCGACGGTTTCATGGCGAGCGGAGAGGTCCAGTTCGCGCATAAGACGGGCGTCAGCACTCAAGTTCGCGACATCGGATACGGGTTTGGGGGCAGATTCATTGTCGACGACGGACGGATTACCGGTTTCGAGATCTGAATCCGAGTTGGAATCAGGCGAGTATGCAGCGCGGGACCTGTGGTTGAACGTCCATATAGTGTCGGAGGGCGTCACGCCGTTTCGCGTTGTCATGGGGCGGGGTGTAGGATGTGAACAAGGTAACAGGGTCGCAAGGCAAGCGGCAAGCGGTTGTTTGGCAAGAGCTTTCAGACCAAACAGTCGTTGCTTGGATCGTGGCCGAGTTGGTGCTCCTGCTGCGTGTGCAGAGACGTTGTTTGAGCGGGATTAAGGTCAGCTTCAAGCTTGGTGCCAAGCACCGCAGTTGGCGCACTGTGAGAGACGAGGTCGGTGATAACAACGAGATAGCGACCCGAAATGAAGCGTCTCGTAAAGGCACCCTACAAAGCCGTCGCTTTGTACGTACCAGCCGTAAACTTTGGCCCGTGGCGCCATTATAAGCTCGCAGTATTTCAGAGCTTTTCACGCTTGTCACCCCGTGCGTCCGTCGAGTCCCAGGTGGTCTCTTTCTTTCTCCCGCAATCGCTTTTTCCTCCATTGTCATGTGGAAAGGCAGCCCGATCGCCCGCTTCGTACATGGGCGAGGAGAGAGTGGGAGTGCACTGATTCCCACCAGAGGCCCCCGGCCGATCAGCACCATGACGCTGGCGTCCGTACAGGAATGCGACGACGCACCCCCGGATAACAAGCAAGTCACCGCCACAGCCTCGAATGAAAAGGCAACTGCGATCGTATCCGCATCCGTATCTGCTCCGACCCCACCCGCCTCTGAGAAGCGCGACATCGAGTCCAACGCAGCCTCGGCGATGAGGAGCATCAGATCGTTCATGATGGAGGAGCTCGACACGAAGCAGGTCTCGGCACCACTGACCGCCTACTGCTTCATGACCGGTTTCATGTACGTCCCTCTCGCTTTCCCCCTCGGTTCCGATCCATTCCTTATCGCTTCTCCAGTGATGCCGTCTGCTTCACCGCCGTCTTCGTCTGGTGTGCGTTCCAGACCGGCAACAGCGTGCAGGTAAGCATCCCATCGTCGTCGCTCCTTCCACTCCCCCCCTCCAACCGATCGCCCCACAGCTCGCCCTGGCCCTCGCCCGCCTCTTCAACGGCCAACACGACTACTCCTTCCACATCGCCGACCAACAAGCCCTATGCTCCGTCATCACCTTCATCTTTGGCGCTTTCCTCGGCCGCATCGGCGACAAGATCGGCTGCAAGACCCGCCTATGGATGACCTCGGGCACCCTCATTCAGACCCTGTTTACCATGGCCGCCGCCCTGACGATATGGAAGAGCGGTTCGATCAGCGTCGCCAGCAACAGGGGCGACCCAGCGTGGACAAACACCCTCTCCTTCGTCACCATCGGCTTTCTTAGCGCGAGCATGGGTCTGCAGGGCATCATGGGCAAGCGGCTCAACACCCAATTCACCACCACCGGTGTGTCTCGTCTTCCCTCGCTCTGCCTTTTCTGACTCGGCCCACCTCCCCTTCCTCTTTGGTTCTGCAGTGGTCCTCACGACGACGTGGTGCGAACTCATGACCGAACCCGAACTGTTCAATTTTCGTCGCCTCGTGGCTTCGCGCGACCACAAGGTCATGGCCATCCTCTTCCTCTTCATCGGTGGCTTTCTCTCCCGAGCGATCCTCGACAAGATCGGCTCCGCTGGCGCGCTCGGCGTCGCAACGGGCATCCGCTTTGCCGTCACCCTCTGGTGGCTCCTCGTGCCTGCCAAGCAGGCTAAGCAATGACGTCCCGTGTGATGCCTCTCTGTTTGCCGTCAGGATTTTAATGTGGTTATATTCGAGATCTAAAGGGGGAGGTGACATGCAGGGCATGACATGAAGCATACGGATTCGGTCGCGACCCGAGTCGATTATGACATTCAACGATAGACATGGCGAACGCGACGATCGACGCCGTGTGTCGTATTCTTGTGCAAGGTTAAGATCCACCGCATATACCTTAGGACCCATATTGTTTTTCTTTTCCTCTTCCATCACGTATGTTTTTCCTTGCTTTCACGCACAGTATAGATGATGCAATATAGACGATTGATGATCAATGTTGATGACGGTGTATACATGATTCAATGGTCATCTGGCTTGACCGGGATCGCTCCGGGGAGACGGGCACTGAAGCGGCCGCCCGCAGACGCCAGCTGGTCACACGCTGATTTTGGATGAGAAGTCACTCACCGGATCCCACAGCGGAGGGGCGGGGTCGCGACACAGACTGAAGCGATTAGCTCAAGTCGGGCGCAGAGGCGTGATCGTATGATCCGTTCCAAATCCATTGCATGCGTAGCTGGGCCTGAGATATGCTCACGACCGTGACCATGCGATGGGAGCAGAACTACCGTTCCATCACGAGCCGTACACTCTGTGCTGCGGTGCATACGATGAGGAAGCAAAGTATTCGGGACCCTAGCTCTAACTAGCCCCGGGTGGAGAGCACGTTAGACTTGCACCCCTCCGCCCGAATCTTGGCCTGGATGCTCCGGAGCGGCCTGGGTGTCGATCAGCAGGTTAGACTCTGTGCAGACGGGTCATACCGTGCGGGCGTTCTTTGTCAGAACTGCAACGATGCTAGTAGGAAGTTCACCGCTCGAATGCTGTTGCCGTGCAACCTTGCTAACCGAGAGCAGTAGTGAGGTTTCTGGAACACACAGCACAAAACCCGCTGCCTACCTGCGTGGCGCGTATCACGAAACGAAGACGACCAGACATGCCATGTACTCGTGCTCTCCCCCCTCCGACTACCGCACGTCGTCGACCTGACCAAGCTGTGTCATGTTCTGCAAAAAGGGGACATTGATGGAGCAACCGCAGCTCTAGGTAGAGGCCGAGGAGACCGTGGAAGAAGGGGGGAGACAGTCCGGCAATGTCGCGGGCAACCCACGCAAGGAGAGAGGGAAGGAGGGCGTGCCATGAATGGTCCTGTGGCAGAGCGACGACACGATGTAAACTGGAGCACACCATGTGGGCGGGGATGGACATATACATGGTTCGAGGTAAGGTCAATGTTGTTTGTAGACCAGCGTTTAGGTACGGCCCTTCTCAAGCCTGGCAACAGCTGAATCCCCGCGTACGTGGACTTGTCTCTTCCCTTTTCCCTGTTGAACTCGTCGCAGCCAAGAGCAACGTACCGCAGACATTACGTTTGTTCTTCCTCGAAACCTACACATTCATTTAAAGCCCGCACAGTATACCGAACCGATCAAGCTACCAATATAGTCAACTATCGATCACGACGTCAAAGTGCACAAGGAATCTGTCGATGCATCTGCTCTACCGTCACGATGATCCATCGCCTAATGAAACGATAGTCTCTTGCAAAGCGGACGAAATTACTCTGTGCTTATATGGGTGCCGGCGTTTTGCTCGGGGTCCCCCGAAGCATCCACTCGAACCCATTCGAACCAAAACCACTCTGCCGTCAATTATAACCAGACGATGATACCCTTCAGTTGGTTCGACTCGTTCGTCGTCTCATGGACCCGGGCTCCCCGACTGACTTAGCCTAGCCCCCCACCGCCCGACGCTTCCCTCTGGTACCCGGGCTCTATTATGTCCTATCCCTATCTCGGGTCTGGCAGCTCACAACCACCACCAGGCAGTTCTGATGAACCTGAAGCGTTGGATACGACATAGGTCACGGGCAAGTATTGACCACTAGGAACAAACCAACTGGTCAGTTGAGACGAAAGCGGTTGGACAGACGAGATGTACCGCTGAGCTATGAGATGGGTTTTGGTTGCTACCAGTACCTTGCAGCCTGTCTTTGGCCAGCATGAATATATCGTACTTTACCTACCAATGGCAAAAGGCGCGGATAGCTGAAGCTCATGGCCCCGAGATCAGGATTGCGGCACGGAACCAAACTGCACACTGCCAAGCGGAGAAAAGAGCAGACGATATGGATATGTACATGGAAAATTCGCATGTGTGGGGAACAATGGGCCAAAATACTCTAAACATAGATGCGAGTCGCCAGACAAGAGTGTGACCTCCTCTGCTTTTCCTTGACAGAGATCGATCCTCAAACCTCACCCACGTTGCCTTCCAGCGGCTTCCACTGAATCCCCTCCGGTTCATTTACCGCATCACCCTCTACAATTCGGCCGTGATGCCTGGATGCCATATCTGCGAATGCAATCGCAGACACAATTCCATTTTGACTGCTAATATGTTGTGGTGACATACCAAATCCAGAGTCAATCTGCTGGATTTCGGTATGGTCACGTTCATATAGCTCCCGGATGTCGATGATAAACCGTGGCAGAGTGGTATACCAAAGAACACATGCTGCCATACAACTTGCATAAATGAAAAATGATGAACTGAAAGTGCTCATGGTGGGGCGGGTCTGAATAATGTTGTCGATGTTATAAAAAAGCACTCTAAAAGCACAGAGGTTAATTTTCTTATACACACCCAAAGTGCCGTATAACGGAGGGAAGATAGAACTGTAACTGAAACAGTGACTTACATGAAGAAATAGATGATTCCATCATTTGCAAGCTGCTGCATGTATTTGTTTGGTTGCCACTGCTTGGTCACTTTGTGCCAGGAAATGGACTGCTTCACTGTCCGTGTGACGGCAAGAGCAAGAAGCATAGTGCTGAGAATGACCTGTGGGATCAAAGCATAGGCTGACAACTTGGTTACAAATGCATCAAACGAGGCAGTGCAAACAGTGAAGTGAAAAACATGAACCGTGTTAACTAGAAAGAGAAATTAATAATCATAAGCATGAGATGAGCTCAAAGTGTACCTGACAAGTGGGTATTTGGATTGTAGCCTACAACTGCAACAACCAATAAGAAGATACTCTGCATCATGTAAACAAAAAGAAGACCATAGAGGATGATTTTGGAACAACCCCACATTGCATACACCCGAAATATCATTACCACTACAATTGAAATCATAGTCAATACAAAGAAGGCAATCAAAAAAAAACACCAACTTACAGTCAGCGGCAAGGTAAAATATGACAGCTGTCCAAAGAGACACCAGATAGCTTGCTTTGCCTTTCAGGTGTTTCAGTTCTACTTGAATATTACCAAGATCAATAAACAATATCCTTACATCTATGTAATGTACTTGGTAGGGTTTGCATCATAGAATTTAGATCCATACATCTATCAAATAATAATAGTGGTTAATACAAGAAGTGTGTATCACCCGCATAGTAAAACTTACTTACTTCTGGAGGGCCGGAAATGAAGATACTTCCTACTGTAATTTTGCTGGTCAGGCAGCTTGAATTAATTTCCACTTCCACTTTGAACCTACCGAGTGCACCTAGACTGCAGCATGAATCCATTGTTAATGATGTCAATGTAGTCTAACACATATGAGAGACATACAAAATCCAACATAATCCAACATAGCGGACCTATGGAATCATCAATTACAAGAATCTTTGATAATGAGATGGACCCTGCCACATACCAGAACAAATAGAGTAGAGATCCAGGTCCAAGGTCTACACTATACTCCTGTGAGAAACTCCACCCTTGCTCGATTATCAATACTTCCTTACCCAAACATAATCTATCTTTAGATAATCTCAGCCAACAAACAATTGTATAAATTGTGAAGGAATACCTCTCTTGAAAGAGTAAGAACTACAAGGGTAAGATGATCCCATCAGCTACTTTGGTTCAGAAGTGATGGTGTGCACAAGAGCATCACTCACAGTAATCATACACAATAACGGCCACTTGAACAACTACATGGTTATAAGAGTTGGACGTCGGACGACATTAAGAGGGACCATACCAGATGCATAGTTATATATCTGGAGGGTCTGCAGAGCAGACTGCAAGTCGGAGGACATAATAGCAAATCAAACCAGAGTGGTTACACAGAGCAAAGATCACAAGTCAGGTGGGAACGGGGAGATGTTGAGGGTCAAAGACTCGAAGGAACTGATAATTATGTCTTTTGGCAACATTGTGTGTTACCTACTGGCTTTGTGACTTTTTGGGAGCAATGATGGTACGTTCTCGATGATTGCCTTGGTTGCTTCATTACCACACAACGAATGAGGGCATTACCAAAGCGCCACAGGCACCCAGCTGAATGCCTGATACGAATAAATTTTTTAAGAAACGTCCTTCCGTAAACGTGACGTGGGCAAAGCAACGCGGTCCTCTACAACGGAAGCAAACCCATGAAATGGGCGATCCGGATATTACCGAGCTTGAAGAGACCTATCGGCAAGCGAGCGCTGAACGTTCGAGTTTGTGGCTTGAAGGGACTTTCAGTGGAGTGGATCGACCGCCGCCGATCCAAGAGGTCGTGGACGGCACGCGCAGAGTTGAACCGTCGACAGAGATGGACACCGTCGAGAATCTGTCTCGCGAAGGGATGCGGATCGTACGATGTCGGACACCGTCGCCGAGCAGTCACGACACGTGGATGATGGAACGAGCATCCTGGATCGAAGTTGGATCTTCGGGTCATCATCAAGGGTTGTCAGGGGTGATGGTGAGAGGGCGCCCTGTTCTTACAGCATGCTCATGACTCCTCCACGTTCCGCACAGCAAATAGCTCCATTACGTTTAATCTCTCATCGCGTTCTTTGCCATCTGCCACCTTGTCCCATGCCTTGATTTATCAAGCTTACTCTTCTTCCTATTTCGTCAGCTATTATCGTCTGCTCCCGTTTCCCGATTGGCCCTTTTCTCACCGTTGTCGTTCTTGCACGCCACTGGCGGACGTAGGTCATCAGTCTATCCACTTGATGCAAGGCCAGAACTACCGTCAGACTTGTGTGAAAGGATACGGGGCGAAGATGGTCAATGATGTGTATTACCCTCAGTAAAGTTGCGGCGAACCTGACTGGTGTTATTTACGATGGGCCTGGATACGCAAAACGAGATAAACCCGGCCAGGGCGAGAACCCCCAAAGAAAGCTTATGCGCTAACGTCGATCCAATGACCCGGCCGCCTGACGAGCAAAGCCCATCCATCTGCATTGGCACTAGCTCGAATAAGCTCCGAGAGACGCTCGCTGAACTTTCAGAGGCATAGGTGGCCACAGGGGTGCAGATCGGTGTGATCCCGTCCGTCGGATCGGCGGGGTTCTGGTTGAGTAAGGCCGTCTCCGGCATTCGATTGAGTGTGAAAAACGAGAAGGCAAGGGATCGAATCAATGTATACTTAGGCGGAGCCTGCGAACAGCAGGTAAGATGTAACGGAGGCGAACTGGGTGTGATTGACACTGGTGCCACGTGTAGGATGCGAGCGGAGAGCCCAGTGACGGGGGACATTGCGGAAATGAAAAGTGTGGAGGAAGTCTTGCCAGCTAAGAACAGTAAAGAACTTTTCTGGAATTCAGAGCGAGAAAACCAGGCGATACAACCAAATTTGCCCTTTGCATGTTTTCTACCCCACAGCCTCTTTCCAAACAATTGACTCGGTAACCCCTTCCTTCCCTGCACAGCGACCACATCGCGACGTACTTTATCCCGGTCAACCCGTGCAGCGCTCGACTTCGACACTATCGCCCTTCCACTGCCTTCATCAAGCGCCGTGAAATCGTCGATAACGTACTGCCGTACGCTGTCGACTCGATCGAGCCTCGTTGCATTCTGCAGGACTCCGGGGATAGTTGATAGAGATGCTGCCATACCGGGTGGAGGGGTACATGAAGCCGTGGAAGAAGGGAGAGGGGTGGACGGTGCAGTGGGGTGCTGGGCGGTGACAAAGAAAAGGAGGCATGCCAGGGAAGTTTGCTAGCGGGCACGCGAGTGCGTGGCCAAGCGAGGGTGTGAATTGGACTGGAACGCACCACTTGAGCAGGGTTGGACCCGTGATTCGACGCGAATGTGAAGGTCCTGTGCTGACGATTTGTTATACCGATGATGCCTCCTTCGAGCCTAGCATAACCATACCGTGTCATACATGAAGCTGTTTTTAGACTTCAAAGAGAAATTTTGCGATTCGCTCTGGATTCATTGGCGGCGAGTGGCAAGAGAAGAGAACAGGGAACGTGGATGGGTGGATTGACGACGAATTTCCGTGGACGGCATCGTGCTGTTTAAAGAGGGACAAATAGTTGTTCGGTTTCAGCTTCAAGGCGGTCGAGGGGGGAACTTGAAGTGAGTTGGGTGGGGGTCTGGGGTGTAGTGGGGCACGATCGGAGCCACAGATTGCCGTTCTAGTACGTAGACAGGTCTTTGCGCGCGTGGCTGTGTCGTCAGGCCTCACTTTCTGCGCTACCGTCACTGGCAGGTACTAGTAGCTAAACCTCAACCGCACAAATCCATCAGTCTTTTTTGGGCGGATACACCCCAGTCATTCCTTCTTTCATTTTCTCCCTCTTTCGACTCCGTCCATTGATTTTCACTTAGCACTTCATGGCCGACCCCTTCATGTTTGCTAAGAACCACTTCCTCAATGCCGTTGAACGGCTCAGCTGAGATGCCCACGTCATGTGCGAGAAGGACGTTGTCAAAATCGCAAGAGTACTGGACTCTAGAGAACTCCGAGGTGATGTGGATCAGGTATGCCTTTCCTCTGACCAAGTTCGTGCTGACCTTTTTTCCATCGATCATACCTCCCTCTCTTCCTGCATCGACCTTGCTCTCTGCTATGTGATGTCATCTGTGGCTCATGCCTGGACAAATTATCTCCAAAACCTACACTATGCTATGTGCAATCCCTGTCGTTTCACGCTACGAAATGCTATGAAATCGCTGCTACGAGATGCTATCAAATTGCTGCTATGTGATGCTACGAAATTGCCGCTACAAAATGCTACGAAACGCTACGATATTGCTATTGTGGCTACAAGATGCTACGAAATCACCGTTACGGGGTGCTACAAAATTGCTGCTACGTGAACCTCTTGCTACGTCATATTCACACTTACCGCAAACTGGCTTTTGATGCCACCATCACTCGTGACCTGACCACGATCTTTGCCCTGCCTTGCACGAAATCCAACTCACGGAGAGAAAGTAAATTCGGCGCGACAAAACGGCCCCTCTAACCCTAACACACCTCCAACTCCACCGTGTGATCAACGGGACCCCCCAGAGATGGCCCGCTCTTTGCCTATTAGTTTAATACGAGAGACTGCCCTCTCACGTGCCAAACGCTGGCCCCATCCAAGGTCACGGAATCTGCATCAGTGCTACGCTAGAATGCTGTAACGCCCCGGCACACTTGCCGCACTACGATTGACATACAGGTCACGTATATAGTTCTGGCGCGTCCGTAGGTTTGGCAGTCGCCCCTTGTACCCGTACGTCCTAGTCCCCAACGGAGCGTGGTCCTGTTCCGT
>JBBPKF010000640.1:0-10740 GCA_038089175.1 Binderoboletus segoi | reverse complement strand
CAGCGAATCTGTCTTTCGTGTCGGGCGTCGGGAAAGCGCTCGTTAAGTCTATACAGCGTGACGTATGAGGTTCTGTGGGCGCTGCGGGGAAGGGTGACCTTACTCCGCGACCCAGAGGCAACCGTGCGCGCCGGTGGAGGGGACGCGTGGACGTGGGTGTTGACGCCGTTTGCAGAAACCATCACATTGGATGTCTTGGACGGGGACTCGGGCTAGGGTACGACGGTCGTGAGGTGTGCTGATCGGACTTGCACCGGTACCCGTAGGCAAGGGACTGATAGAATCGGCAGGGGTAAGCACTTTTTTTCGCGATTCGCCGTCTCCGTCGGGCGCCAGCCCTAACGACGCTTTTGATGACAGGCAAGGAAAAATATTGACCCTGGCTTTCAGTCATACTGCGGTACGCAGCCTGACATGCGCGTTCTACGACTCAGCTTGCAAGGCTTGTCCGATCTTTTGAGCTTCGAAGGTTTCCTTAGGGATGAGGTTGATTGAAAGGCGTCTGCAACTCCTCCATAGAACCAAACGGCGGCGGTAGCACGGTAATTGACGGCCAAAATTGGTATGCAATCGAGGTTTCACGGTAGACGGATCTGAACGTTACGCTGGAACGACACCCAGAATGTTGAACGACACCCCGTACGAACGTTTCCCCGATTTAATCACCGCAGTGTGCCAGGTCTATTTAACCAGCTTTGTGGCTTTGATAGGATTGGTATAGCAGGGTTCTCTCGTGATCTCAGCTCGCTGTATGGTAAGCCGAGCCCAGTAATGGAGGCCATTGTTTCCGCACACGGGGAACAAGACCCGTAATACGTTCCTCGTTTGCCTGGCTCAGGCACTCCTATGACTGCCGAGGCTCCCAACGCCGTACTCGACTGATCTACGAGGGGCTGAACGACATGATAGATGGACACAAACGCGTTACTTACACAGTCGAGGAAGGAGAGGCCGCAGAGGCGGGTACATTGGAAGAGAGGGAAGAGATGATTTTCCTCGGCATTCCGAGTATATTTGAAGTCTTGCAGGTTTGATGGTTTGACCTTCGACTGTTTGGTCTGCCTACGGGAGACTAAGGATGCATCGATATCACACATACTACTGTACGAGCAACATTGTTAATCTTCGGGAAAGGCCAGCATTGCCTGCTGCTATGCTACAACCCTGTGGGAAACCCTTGATGGCTCTCGCCGACACTGCACAGCCACATTGTCATGACCCCCCGATGCCGCGCCGGGCACCATCCGCCGCTTTCCAGCAAATAGACCCTTGTCCATTTCAGTGTTTACTTCAGGGACGCCAGGCAGCTAAAACAAAACGTTCTTGACGTTTCCGACTCTTCTCGCAACGATGTACCTTGTGGCATCCAAGTTCGCTACCTCCGACAGTTGCCGCCCGCTGTTCAGCGTTTGCACAGCCACCTGGTGATGGTTTATTCAAGCAGATTCAATTTCAGACTTCATGGGCCTCCCTATTATGCTCGTGATTATTCTCTTTTGGAGCCATCTCGTGATCAGAGCGCGGCTGCCTTCGGGTCTAGGGGCTGGTAGGAAGGCCTTGTACTAGACGTATGGCCTTCACCATGCGGCGCTTCACACGCCAGCCATTCAAGTCCAGGGATGTACTTAGATGTCCCTCCCATCGCCGCACAATTCATATACCGGTTTTCAAGATCATAGAGCCGATTTCAGTCCGTCTACTTCTCACAGAGACTCATCCCACGCTGGTCACACCATCTTCTGCCTCGGACTGAGCCCATACCGCGCAGTTCTTTCAACGAAAATGGCCGCCGTGGCCTCGCTCACATCGTTACGAACGTTGCTCGTAAACAAGCTCGGTTCGGTGTATCGCCTACATTTGATCAACCTCGCGTATGCACTTGGCGCCCTCTACGCTGTTCTCAAATTTGCACAAGTCGCTCGCCGCAGATTGAAAACGAGCTCTCTACGCGGACCAGTTAATCCCTCCTTCCTTTGGGGAGTCGGGAAGGCACTCCTCACGTCGCCTGACCCGGATGCGGAATACCAGAAGTGGGCAAAATTATATGGTGGGGCGTATGAGATCCCATGGGTGTTGGGGAGCAGAAGGATTGTCTTGTGCGACCCGAAAGCGATCGCGCACGTCTGCGGAAGGGATACGTGGATGTATGTGTTGACGCCATTTGGGGAGACTGCTACGTTGAGCATTGTAAGTGGGGATTCGAGCGAGAGCACGGCGATCGTAGAGTGTGCCGATCACGATTGCAGGTAGGCAAAGGACTAATGGCTGCAAAAGGAGAGAGCCACCAGAGGTCGGCACTTTTTCGTGTTTCGTCTGCGTTGCATGTCCCCGCTTACGGCACGCCCTTTACAGACAGCGGAAAACCTTGACCCCGGCTTTCAGCCACGCTGCGATACGCAACCTGACATCGGTGTTCTATGACTCAGCTTACAAGGTTTGTCTGATCCCCCGAGTGCCGAAGACTTCCTCAGGGATAAGCTTAGGTCAAAATTGCCTGGGACTCCTTGATAGAATCAAACGGCGGCGGTAGCGCCGTGGTTGAGGTCCAAAACTGGTATGTAATTGGGGTTTCCTGATAGATTAACTTAACGTGATGCTGGAATGGGTCCCAGGATGAATCACATCTCGTATGAGGGTTCTTTCGATCTGATCGCTACAGGGTCTATCTAATCAGAAATTGTGATCAGCCTCGACACTATCGGCATAGCTGGCTTTTCACATAACTTTGGCTCACTGGATGGTAAGCCAAGCTCGGTGACAGAAGTCTTCGACTCCTTTGGGGTCCATGGGAGTAAGACTCTCAATGAATTTCTCATTTTATTGGCTCAAGCACTCCCATGGTTGCTGAGCCTCCCGACGCCCCACTCGAAGATAGTAAAGAAGCTGAACGACACGATGGGTGAGATTTCGAATGTGCTACTCACAAATTCCAGGAAAGAAAGAGAAACATGGAGCTTGGGAGAGACAGAAAGGAAGTCTATCCTCGGTCTTCTGAGTACGTTACATGTCTTCGCACATTTGTTGACTTGATTCAGTGCATCCAGTCAGCGCTGAGGACCCGGGCAGCCAGCTCTGGCTGACACGTGAAGAGGTGATGGCACAGGTATGGCTTGGAGTATTACGTCGACTGAAATTTCCATGACCACTTTCACGTAGGCTAAAGTTCTCCTTCTTGCTGGCTATGAGACCACGTCGAGTAAGCCTCTTTATTCTCACCAAATTAGACTCACAACTGATCATGCACTGTAGTCAGTTTGACGGTACGATATTCCTCTAATGAATTAAGGCGACATATCACCAAGTGTGCAAGCGTCTTTGCTGTTCAGTGGGCACTGGTAGAACTCTCCAAAAACCCAGACGTCCAAACCAAGCTGCGGGCCGAACTTTTCGAGTTTGGGGCTGACCCGACCTATGATCAGCTTCCCAACAATCTCCCTTATCTTGATGCCGTGGTACACGAAACGCTCCGTATGCACCCTCCTGTCCAGGATGTTCTTCGCATGGTGAGAACACGTGGCCGAATGCACACACTGGGGTGATTCATCAGCGACTTCGTACAGGCTGCGGTGGACGACACGATTCCTTTGAGTAAACCAGTTCGCACACAATCTGGTCAACCCATTGATCACATCTCGGTCGCAAAGGGGACCCACCTTTACATCTCAATACCGTCTATGAATCGCTTGACTGCGCTTTGGGGATCCGATGCCAATGAATTCAAGCCCGAACGCTGGATGATGGAAGACGGCATTCCGGCCAGGGCGAGGGAGGTCCAGGGTCATCGGCATTTACTAACCTTTATCGATGGTCCAAGGACATGTCTCGGAAAGGGATTTGCGATAGCAGAACTCAAGGTATGCATATTGCTGCCGCATTTGTGTCACATCCCGCTGGTTTTTCGCCCGATCAATCCACCCACCCTCATAGATCGTACTTTCGATCCTCGTGAAATACTTTATGTTCGAGCTCCAAGATGGACCCGAGACAAGGATCGAAATGACGAGGGGTATCCTACCGAGACCGAAAGTGGCCGGCGAGGAGGGTACTGCGGTTCCCCTGTGTGTGCGGCGTTCCGAGTGAGATGAGGAGAAAATTCGCCCTTTTCGGTTCCTTTAGCAATCTTTCAATATGTTCACTAACATGCATTGTACAACCTGGGCTTTCTGTCTCCCCTTTTCGATTAGGCGACCTACCTGGTGGTACACGACTATTTTATCTGGTGTCGTGGGGGTAGGCGAACATACCGTAACAATGAGACGTCACTTATAAGCACTTGTACTCTATGTTGCCCCTCTGCTGTCCACCAGTCGTTCTCGTGATATCCATTGTCTGGAATGCCCTGCTACCTCGCGTTTAACTGGAGCGATCTCTTAATCGCTATGGCTCGCGAACTAGCCTGGAACACGTTCCCGGCGGTGGTAACCAAAGATTTATTTGACCTTTGCTGTATGGGCAGATGGGAGTGAATTACGTCATCTTCGCCAAGGAATGAGCACACCAGAATAGGCGTCGAAATATTGTGTTCCCGCGTTTAGAACCCACCCTTCAAGTTTTTCATGGCTAGCCCCCAAATTCGATTTGAGGGAAGACGCGTCGATTGTTGATCCTGTATAGTAGTATGCGCACGGTTGTCCAAAACGACGGAGGTCTGCGTGCGGTTCGAAGTTTCCAAGTCGAGATCATCTAGTAAGTAATCCGCAGCCCAGAATGTCACGTCACGTCATGGTGAAACGAGAGTGTCGGATTTTCCAACGAACGTTCCTAGGTCGAGGCTGTCGGCGATGAGGCGGGGTGGCGTGCCAGTTTTCCTCTCGCACATGGTTCGTTTGCATACAGCTCATCGAATAATCCTGACCATCCAGTGTCGGTGTCGTGGTTCCAACGTTCATCCCGGGCCGTCCTTGCTCGCCTCCCAGTGCCACAGCACCGGAAGCGGTCATTTCAACTAGTCACTCAAACACCGCGGTTGTGCAGACAGGCAGCACTGCCCAGGGCTGGTTAGTCTTCACAACCTACGTTGCTCGTTTACAGGATAGAGTCTGCCCCGGGACCCACCTGACTATCGATACGCGGGCACACTCCCCCGTTTGTAGTCCTGTCCTCTATGCCGTAGACATGTACGACCCCTTTTCCGCACATCCATAATGAGCTACCGTTTTGTCTACTGGAATGTATTTCACGAATAGTGTTGATTGGTCTTGCTGGATGCGGTTTTGAGTTGAGCGTAGGAGAGAACATACGGGTGAAGGACCAGCCCAGGGCTTGCAGACTGCCGCGGCGAAGGAAAATAAACCCATAGCATCCTTTATTTTGGCCCTGCACCATACGGCGTTCAGGATGCTTGCTGCGGCATAGCTTGAACCACAGGCCAGTGCCTTCTCCGCTGCTGCAGAATCCACAGGATTAGCAAAGTTATCCGAGTTAGATTGCATAGCCCTTGCGGGGGCGCACATAAATCCGACGTGAGGAAAGGACGGATCGTAAGTTCTTCGACTCTTTTACCTGCTCTGTTGGACTCGGATTGTGTCACCAAGTGGCCACATTGAGAATGACCAGTGGTGCGTACTCACGGGGCTGAGTTTCGTTGATGTTGACATAAACCGGGCCAGAACCTTCTCCGCTCATCGAAATCAATACTGGCAGTGATATACAGGCGGTTGTATTCTCAGCGGATGGCGAGCATCTCGTGTCCTGTCACTCTCGTGGGGTTCAAATATGGCAAGTGAAAGATGGCACGCAAACGGCAGCAATGGCTGCAGAGCGGGTCCAATGTCTAGCTGTCTCAAAGGACGGGAGATGGATCACAGCGGGGACACTCTGGGGCTGGGTCTCCGTGTGGGATGCCAAGACATATGAAAAAGCCTTTGGGCACAAGGAGAGCGCTGCCATCAACGGAGTCGATTTCTCACACGACTCAACTCAACTTCTTGTTGCGTCGGCTGGACAGGCCACCGTCTGGGACGTCCCAACCTGGGAACAAATAGTTGGTCCACTCCACCACAAAGATAAGGTGAGGGCGGCGAAATACTCACCACAAGGTGATCGATTTGCGACAGCCACTCCTGATTCCGTCCGAGTCTACAACGGCAGTCATGGTGTCGGTGAATTACTTGTGGAAGTCCCCGTAACAGTGGTTCCGTGGTACAACACCGGTCTGCTTTGGTTCAATGACTACCTCTTTGTTTTATCCAATAACAAAATCAACAAAATTGAAGCATCCAGTGGCTCGGTGGTCTCAGAATGGCCTGTTCTGGATAGCGACTGGAAGCCAGGCATTACACTACCACAACACAAAGAATTCATCGCATATAGTACGAATCGCACTGTCACATTCTGGGGTACATCGACGCACACCCAACTTGGTATCGTCCAACACCCACAACCCATACGTTCAATTGCGTTCTCACCGGACAGCTGCCTTCTCGCAATTGGTGGAGATGGCGGGAAAATTATCCTCAAGAATCTGTCCCGTGTAACTGTAAGTATCCTATCTCCTTGGTGTATTTCTTTCTACATGGTATCAAATCTATTTGTCTCATCTACATGCCCAGCAACTAGACATTTGGATCAATGACACGGCGCTCCATGCATGGAAACATGATCAGCTCTTTGATGCTGAGGCATCACTGACTGCAGCAATACCTATGTCACAAAAGACTAGTCACCATGTACTCGCCAGTCGGGCTTTCGTCCGGGCTCGTTTGCAACAATGGGATGCCGCACTTATTGATGCTGAAAAGGTGTTTGTTTTATCATTCTCACATGCTCTGACACTAATTGTCTATGCCAAGTCCATCCGAATTCAGCCATCTATTGGTGGTTGCATCGCGAAGAGCATAGCTCTTGTAGGAAAGGGGGAACGACACAGTGGCCTTCGAGCATGCGACATCGCATTTGAGCGCTTCCATTCAACCCATGTCAGTTTACTGCTTCTGATCAAGGTTCGTATCCCGTCCTCTTGAACTGAGTTACTCTTAGCCGCTTGTATTGCTTAGGCTATTATCGTATTTATGGCTGGCGAATACATTGATGCGATATCACGCATTGACGACCTCATCGCCACCATCCCCCTGAACTCGATATGTTATGTAGTTCAGGTATGTGAATGATGCACTTCAACAGGGTGAACATTAGAACTAACATCCCCGGCACTGGCAGGCATACATGTGTCTCCTCCTTGGAAACTCGTGTATGAAGAGTGGGGATTACGTGGGTGCAATA
This sequence comes from Binderoboletus segoi, assembly GCA_038089175.1. Lineage (NCBI taxonomy): Eukaryota > Fungi > Basidiomycota > Agaricomycetes > Boletales > Boletaceae > Binderoboletus > Binderoboletus segoi. The sequence goes on along the minus strand of JBBPKF010000640.1, from coordinate 3,519 downwards.
CACTGGTTTGAGTGTGCAAGCACCAAAGTGCCACATTGCTATTCAGGGAATCCCCTTCTTGTCATCTCACTTGTAAGCTGCATACCAGTGATCCTGAAGTGTTTGCTTAACAGTCGTCCTTGACAGATATTCGGGTGGAGGTTTGATGACCTCAATATCATGATTCGTCAGCGACTTTGTGAAGCGCTTTATGCTGCTGGTCGTCCAGAGGCAGCTGGCGAGTATCTACTAGAGATGGTAGGTACCTTCGATGAAGGTGTCTACATGAGCAAGCCCATCACCAAGTGGATCTTTGGTGAGTCATGCTCCACCCATTCGTCCTGCGTGTCCCAATGTTTTCCATCAGACCTTGCGCAGAAATACCTCTCTGTGCCATCAGAGGGTGCCCAACACAGTCAAGCGCAGTCTTCTCATGCAATCCTTGACCCGATGACTCCCACACCACTTTTGCGTGAGTGGTCGAAAGCAATGTTACTAAGTGGTTCGTGGAAGGATGCCTTGGCTGCTGCCACCAGTGTGAGAATTCCCTTTTGCTTTGGTATCCTTCATGGTGTTGATATCTCCTCTATAGTTTGTAGTTCCGAGATTCACGGTTTATCGGGCCTTGTGTGAATATCTCGAAACAGTCGACCGCATAACAGAAGCAATCGAATGTTCACAGCACATGGTAAGAAAATTGGCACCAACGGGTGTGCACGGTGAGCAGATGGAATGGGTCATAGGTGAGCAGTCCTGCTGGCTATTACAAGTTGCCTTCTCAGTCAGTCATTTGCAGAACTCAAGCAGCGGTGTGCTGAGAAGCTGACAAGTCTTGGGGATGCTGCGTTGAAGGACCATCGATACCAGGATGCCATTACTGAATACTCAACTGCGCTCACCCTTGATCCTGCCTCTCCACAAGATATACTCATGAAGCGAATCAAGGTATATATAGGAACAGGGTTATGGGAGGATGCTCTAGATGATGCGAATCGGGTACGTTGTTTCTCACATGTATATGCGTGACTCTATTAATACAAAGTTATTAGCTGATGATGCTCGATCCGTCGTCTGCTTTAGGCTATGACAATGTATTGATGGGGTGGGTAAAAGTACAGCTGGTAGACCACTCGTGGAAAGACGTCATAGCAAAGGCTGCCCGGGTGGGTGATTAACTCTATTACTGTCCATTGTAGAAATCTTACCTCGATATCTAGTTCAAGATTCCGAGGTCTGCCATTTATCGAGCACTGTGTAGTCGTCTCGAGATGGCTGGCTGTCTAACGGGCGCGACGGAGTGTTTCCATGAGATGACACGTGAGTTGGCACAGGAGATACAAGGCGATAAATCAGGATGGGTTCTCGGTGAGTGACTACGCCAACAAAGCAGCTGACACCTGCATGACTTTTTTCTGTCAGAATTCAAATCTCGGTGCTGCGGAAAGCTAGAGGACGTAGGAGATATGGCGATGGAAAATCTACAATATGATGAGGCCATCCTCCAATATTCGGCTGCTCTATCCCTTAATCCAATTGCATCACAAGGTCTATACGTTAAGCGGAGCAGGGCACGAGCAGTGAGAGGCCTGTGGAGGGATGCATTAGATGACGCCAACGAGGTTCGTCAATTTTGTACCGTTTCGGGGCATCTTGTTGATGGGGAATTATTTTCAGGTAATTCGACTTGATCCGTCGTCTCCACTGGGCTATGAGAGGAAGTGTATGGCACTGAGCGCTATAGGACAACATCAGGATATGCTGGAGGCACTTGAGGCTATGTTCTCAAAGATGTCGCAATCACCTGATCCAAAGATTCGCGGTAAGGGAGACAACATCATGTGAAGGTTGTGTACTGATCATAGCTCATAGTGCGTTGCAGCCAGTACACCAAAACTAGAGAAACGATTCATGGCTCCATCCAGAATGCCATCCGGGGATCTCCACGGGTGCTTATTAACACGGTTTCTGGCCGCCTCTGCGACAAATATGAACAGGCTACTGCGTTCGAATCGTTGCCAATCTTTACGGAGCTCATTCAGTCCATGGCCACAGATATCGACAAGGCCCGCATCGAGCATGAGGTTACGCAGTACTATCGCTATGGCATGTTCTCACACAGGTGGGAAAAAAACGAACCTTTGTTCGAGAAGGTCTTACGCATCTTGGTGTACGATCTTGAGGAGTCTCCCACCCACTACAAGCTCCAGATGTTCTGCAAAATCGTACGGGAGGCTGGGCTCCATTGGGCATGGAATGATACATGCTGCATAAACAAAGCAGATCACATCGTGCTCCAGGAAGCACTCGTCGCCATGTTCAAGTGGTACCAGGGTTCTGCCTTGACAGTCGTTTTTCTTTGCGACATTTCCTCTCCATCTCGACGCGGCGATCTCGTGCGGAGCACTTGGAACTCCCGTTCCTGGACATTCCAGGAATACCATGCCTCGAAAGTGGTCAGATTCTACACCAATGACTGGAAGCCGTACTTGAACCCAGACGTCCCCAATCACAAGGAGTCTCCTGAGATTCTCTCGGAGATGGAGGAAGCAACTGGTGTCTCTGCACGAGCCTTGATGGAACTACGGCCAGGTTTGGTTGCCATCCGAGAGAAGCTCTGCCTAGCTTCACATCGAGAGACAACCATCGTCGAAGATGCAGCTTATTCCCTCCTTGGAATATTCACCATCCCCTTACCCATTATCTATGGAGAAGGAGACAAGGCACTTGGGCAGCTATTGACACAGCTACTTGCAACTGCAGGGGACACGAGCATCCTTGCATGGACCGGACTATCTGGCACCTTCAACAGTTGTCTCCCAGCTGACATCACAGTCTTCCACGAACACCAAAGCACACACATTCCCATCGTCGAGACTGCTGATATAGACATACTCGCTGCGAGGTTGCATTCTTCACTCAATTCATCCCTGGTCATGAAATTTTACGACAGACTCCTCGAACTTCCCGTCCCCTCGTTTACTGGGCGACGGTTGAAAATTCCGTGCATCACCTTTAAGCTTGGACCGGTATCGCCTTTCCGGACCGGGTCACAGTGGGGTTTTCGGTCGCAAACAAGAGGCCTCGGGATCGTCGAGATCAAGACCAATGAAGATCTGTCCAGGTTTAATTCACTTCACCTCATCCACCCCTGGATAGATTTTCTCCTCGACCGACAGCCCAGCGGAGGTGGAGCAGAGACAGTGTCCGAGGGGTGTGAGGGAACCGATAGCCCATTTTCTTCCCTCCTATTTCCCATCGGTCACAGAGCGATCACGGACACCACAGCTCGCTGCTCGGCTTAGGCGTGGTGGACGCGCTGCTCCGGCCGTCCGAGACTCCGTGGTTACGCTCCCTCCTCCCTCGTCCGTAGCACAGGCAGACAAACAGATACAAGCTCTCCGAGCCCTTGCTCGTTTGAGCCAACCATTCGGTGCACTGTTGCTCACGCCAAACAAGGCTGGTAGTGTGAAGGCGTACAAGAGGGTTGCTGCACAGAGTGTGATCACCGTCCGGATAGAGGCAATCACGGGAATGATCTTG
>JBBPKF010000639.1:0-10752 GCA_038089175.1 Binderoboletus segoi | reverse complement strand
GAGATCCTGCGCTGGGGGATGGTGGTGGTGATGGACTCTGAGATGGACTGTGGGACAGCAACCTGGCTGAGTAGGAGTGTTGGATAGCTCTTCCTATAAGACATCCAGTTACTTCTGCAGATGATATCATGGGTAATGAGGGGCCCAGTGACAATGAAGCAGTTCCTGGAATCCTTCTGGTACTTGCTGATACTAATGGTATGGTGTATGGACAAGTTAATTGGGATTGGCAGGTAGAGTGATGGATAGGGGATGCCCAGGGGTCAGATGAAGATCCAGGGCTGGTAATGCAATGAGAGGGTTGATCAGCAATGGTGACCATATATACTCAGCAGGACAATGCCTGAGAGCAGGGATGATCTAGTTCTTTTGTTATGCTTATCTTGTGTATTAGCACCAGTGAGCTTGCAGCTCTCAGTTACTCTGGTGAATAATGGGAACTTGTTAACATTGAGACAACCAACAATGTAAGGTCAAAGATATGGTGTCATGGCAAGGCAACACAACAAGGACACAGTGTGCAAGATGGTGCACTCCACTTGGCCTCTATAGCTTATAAGGGTGGTAACTCCTTAGAGATGCTAGTATGCAAGCAATTGCAAGAACTAGATACAGGACATGATGCACAGTAGTGACTTATATACAGAGAGTGGCTGGTTAAGGGCTGGTCCATAGAACTTCAGAGAACTAAGTAGAATGTATTGCAGATGGCACAATTGTTGAATGTGAAAGAATAGTAGAGAACATCAGATAATGTGAGAAGATTGGATAATGACTGAGTGTAAAGAGAACTCAGTTAGGAGGGGCATGTCCATATTGAAGAAGGTAAAGAAGGAGAAGAAGACATAGTGTGAGTATGAGAATGAAGAGGCAACTAGCCTGCATAGTATCAAAGATGAGAACATGTCTAAGGAAATGTGAGGAGAATGAGAAAAGAGTATGATGTGGAGGATAAAGAGGGAAAGTTGTAACACCCCCTCCTACCAAACTGCCTTCAATGAGCTTAAATCACTCTTTCAAAGCCAACTCATCCTCTCTCTTCTAGACCTTGCCTGATCATTCACCATTGCAACTGACATGTCTGCCTTCACATCTGGCACTGTACTCCTTCAAACCAACCCAAATGGCAAATGGCACCCCTGCTCCTATCTCTATCAATCATTCAGCCCCACAGAATGAAACTACAACATCTACAACCACAAACTTCTCACCATCATTCACATGTTGAAAGCCTGGACTACCTCCACAGCACTCCCTATCCCATCCAGGTCTTCACTGACCACAAAAACCTCACATACTTCAAACAACCCCAACATCTCAATCACCAACAAGTGAGATGGCTACTCAACCTCTCTGACTTTGACCTAAAAATGGTCCACATCCCTGGAAAACTCCTTGTCACACCTAATGCCCTCTTGTGAGACCCTGACCTCTTTTCCACTGATGCTGACAATGAAGGAATCACTCTCCTCCCTTCATCCCTCCTCATAAACCTTATTGACATCCAACTCCACAAATAGGTTGCAGCTTCCTCCACATCTGATCCCCTAGTCCTTGATACTCTCCAACATGTCAACCATGAACTCCTGGAACACCTGCAACAATGACTCACAGACTTCCAACACACTGATGGCATTCTCACTTACCAAGGACATATCTATGTTCCCCTCTTGGACCATGTGACAATCCTCTCCCACTGCCACAACCATGAAACTGCTGGTTACCCTAGCTATCTAAAAACCCAACAACTCATCACCTCCAAATTCTGGTGGCCCAGACTTGCCTCATGTTTGCAAATATGTAGAAGGCTGTGCAGATTGTCAGCACAACAAATCAAATACTCACCCCACCATTCCTCCTCTTACACCCATAAAATCCACTTGCACTTGTCCCTTCTAACAGATCTTCTGCAATTTGATAACTGATCTTCCTTCTTCCTCCTCCTTTAACTAAAACTTCCTGTTGGTTGTGGTCAACCATGGGCTTACTAAGGGGGTAATTCTATGCCCCACCAAGAAAACCATCACAGCAAAGGGTGTCACAACCCTTTTTTTCCACAAAGTCTTCACCTGATTTGATCTTTATGACAAAATCATCTCCAACTGAGGCCCTCAACTTGCCTCCTTCTTTGCCTGAGCCCTCAGAAAACTTCTCAATTATGATCTATCCCTCTCTACAGCCTACCATCTCCAAACTGATGGTGAAACTGAATGTGTTAACCAGGAGATCAAAACCTATCTCCAAATCTACTGCAGAAACAACCCTAGTTCCTGGGCTGATTCCATCACCCATGCAGAATTCACTCACAATCACTGCCCTCATTCCATCACTGGCCAGTTCCCATTCTTCCTTATGATGGGCTACTGTGAAGTCCAGGTCCTTCAGACTCAAGTCCAATGGAGGTCTGGAATATCTGACAGGCAGGGTGGTGAGTGGACAGAGGTGGACCAGAGGTCTGACAGAAGAGACAGAAGGGAAGGGGACTTAGTAATGAGGACATTGGCACAGGACTTATATCTTGCACCCTTGCACAGACCCATGTCCTCAGATTTCAGAGGTCCAGAGTACAACCAAGGATTCAGGGTAGGAGGAGATGAAGGGAAGGAGTTGGGTAGGAGTTGGAGGAGAGACTAATTTGATATTCATACTAATGGGAATACATGGGGTGTGGAGGTCATTAAATACATTTGGAGTAAGGTATGGAATGTCAAATGGGTTTGAACATAAGACAGATGATAGACAGGTGAAACAGTTTCAAGGTGAAGTGAGTAACAACAATCAGATGAAGGTAGGTAAGGTACAGGATGGACAGGATGAATGATAGATGGACAGGAAGGGTGACATACACAAAGAATGATGATCAGGCATGACAGGTATAAGATCCAGGAACATTCTAAGCAGAGACATGAACTCCAAGTACAACTCTGGGTGGTAGAAGACAAGTGATGAGCAGACAAGGGCAGAGTGATCTGAAAAGGACTGGAGGAGGCTGGAGGGGTTTGATGACTACTCAGAATGGATATGACAGCTACAAACCCCATGCCATACCTACTGCCCTACCTTACTCTGACACACCCACAGTGAAAACCTGCATAAAATCCCTTATCACTGCATGCAATGAAGCTCTCACTGCACACAACTTGGCATGACAAAAATGGTCTCACAACATGTCAAAAAGAACTTCTTCCCATTCTCAAAAGGAGATAAAGTGTGGCTAGAAGCCCACAACCTGAAACATTTCACTGTCAACCCAAAATTTGCCCCAAAAAGGGAAGGATTCTTCACAATCACCAAAGTCCTATTCCCAATTACCTATCAAATACACCTTCCCAAAGCATGGAGAATACATCCAGTCTTTCACACATCCCTCTTATCTCCCTACCACAAAAACAAGGTCCATGGACCTAACTTCACAAAATCCCCACCTGACCTTATCAATGGAGAAAAAGAATTCAAAGTCAAAAAGATCCTATGTCACTGGGGCTCCCTACAGCCCACTGGTTCCTGATCTCATGGAAAGAATACCCACCAGAAGATGACTCATGGATCCCAGAACAGGATCTTAAACATTCACACTCTGCACTGAAACAATATAAAATATGCCATGGCAATCTTTCCAGTATGCAAATACTTTCCCACTCCCCTCTCCATCAACATCCCACTTGAAACTGAATCTTCCCTATCCATTTGATCCAATGCTGGATGGGATAACAATGCTGAAATGCTTGTATCCCATGACCCTTGCTCTCCATTACTCCCACCTATCATGGCCACATTGAACAAACCTGTCATCTCTGTAGAAGTTCCCCTTTCAGGCTTAGCCTTCAGAAAAAAACTCCCAGATGACATCCACCAACATAACATCCTCTATAACATTCAAGACTCCCATCTTGCTACCCCCATATCTGCTTACCTCAACATAAACTCCCCCCTTCATGCTCTATACTGTGCATTCCTTCAAACTGAACACCTTCACCTTCTCACCACACAACAGCTGTCTGACCTGTCTACCACATTCCTTTCTACTTTCACCACAGACATCCATGTAGAACTCAGAGGAGCACCCATACTTCTAGGATATCAACTTGAATTCAGAGAATTCCTAACTGACTTTGTAGGTACCTATGAGAGTTGAATGAACAATAAGGCCAAAATGTCACTCCATCTGCCTCATCCTCCCCATTCAAACCCACTGAACTTGCAGCCATAGAATGAGCTGAAGCTTTCTGGACTGGCAATAAAGGACATCATCCCCTCCCTCCTTCTCACCCTCATTACCAAGAGTCTTTTCACCACTGCCACCATCCATTTCAGGGTGGACTGCCCAGATTATCAATGTCCTATCTGTCTAGTATACCATTCCAGTCATATCCAAGCAAGGTGCCCACTCTGCTGCCAGATCTCTTGTTCCACTCCATTAACTTCTCCACAATCCTCTCACTCCTCTCACTCCTCCCACTGCTCTCACTCTTCCCATAGAAACAACCTCCAAGGAATCAGATGCACCCAAGCAACATATGGTTGACATCACCCCATTCCTGTACTGCCTTCAACTCTATACTCTGCCTACAGTGATGTCAACTATACTTTAGATGACCTCACCACCCACAACATTGATGGGAATGCTGACTACTATGGAGATTTCTAGTCCATCATAGATGACTTCAGATTTACTAAGGGGGTAGTGTTAACATATGATTCTCCTATCTATACTCTTTTTCCTACACCTTTCCTTAATATCATCTGTTTGACCTTCTGAACTCCCATTTCTTTTCAATGATGACTTATAACAATCACATGATCTCCCCCATCCCTTGTCATCTGACCCTACTGTCACCTGACCTCATTTGCTTCATTATCATTTCCTTCATGTTCCATCATTTTCCAGAAGTCTTAGTCATGTATTCCTTCACCTTCTGCATCCTTCTACAACCAGCTGTTACAATTTTCCCTTTCTCTACTCCTTCTTTCTGTTATCCTCCACTTCTTCCTTACTACCACAGACACTATACTCCGTTAGTTACTACTAGGAGTCACATGTACGTTTACACTGTTTCTCACACTACGCTTACTTCTTTTATGTTTCATCTATGAATACGGACACTTCCCCGCATGACTCAGGTTTAGCTGCTTTCCGGGTACCGGTTTCTCTTACATTCTTTCTCATTCCAAATCTCGGTAATCCGCAGCATCGTTAGTCATTTCTTTCACATCATCTTCCAATTTCTACGATGTTCCATCTCGTTCCATACGCCTGCCCTCATCTCGCTTGCCTCTGTACTTAAGTCGCTACTGCGCATTGTGTTAGGCATTCTGTTCTTTTGTATATCTCCTGCAATCAGAGCAGTCTCTTTCTTAGGCTTCGTCACCCTAAGTTAGTTATCCTGACCTTGTGGTGCTAGCCATCTCTAGCCGCTGTGTCCTCGAGTGTTGCCTTGCTGCGACACTGTCATCGTAGTCGACCGAACGGTATCAAGTCCATCAAGGTCATCGAGTCTGTGGAAGCATAATTCCCACGTCATGCTCGTTCGCTCTGGTATAAGGTGTTCTTTCACCTTGAGCGTTGTCCAGCCATCAGCTGAGGAACCCAAGAAGGGTTGAAGTAACACAAGTCTCCGCTTGCAGCGTAACACCAGCCCTTAATTACCTACTCACACATGTATATAAACCCAATCATATACCTTGTATTTTCTCAAGCTAGTTCTCCCTACTATTTACCTGGCTTCTCAAACTCCCTCATTCAATCTCTTGTTGCCACTGCTTGAGCATCCCTTGGATCAGAAGTTCCTCTCATCATTACTGCTTGAGTACCCCTTCAGTCAGAAGTCTCTTGGCCACCCTCAATCCTTCCAGGCCATTACCTTGAATCTACTAGGTGTAACTATTGGCCTGTAGTGTTACAAATTTCCCTTATCCTTCTATTTGTGATGCTCTACCTATGCTTATCTCACCAAGTTCTATCTTTGATCTTCATCAATGTAGTAATAGGACTCAATGCTCTTGTCCTCTATGTCTTCTCTTGACCCTCTATCTTCTCCAGTTGAGGTACTTCCCTTTTGACTAATGTCACTTCCCATTCACTGCCCATTATCCAATCTGTTATCATTCTATCTCCTTCTCTTATGTTCCATATGATGTATGCTGCGGATAATTCTCTTACATTCCATCACCTTCCATGGACTGGCCCTTAACCAGCCATACTCTGTATATAAGCGGCTACTGTGCACTGTATTTGGTATCTAGTTCTATGCAATTCTATCTGGTCTTGCGGAGCTAGCATTGTTACAATTTTCCTTTGTCCTTCTACTTTCTGTGTTCCTTTGCTGTCTCCTTCATGCCTCTCTTGACTCACTCTTATCTCTTGTAGTAATAGGATTCAATGCTCTTGTTGTCTACATATGCACATTATGCCTCCTTCTTATCCTGTACCTCTTACAATTTGGGCACTTCCTGCAAGACCTAGGTCATTTCTCATTTGCTGCTCATAGATCTTATCTCATCATTCCATCTTGTTCCATTGTGTTTCTTATGACAAGTTCCACAGCAGCTTCTTGGATGTTCCATCACATTCTATGGACTGGCCCTAAACCAGCCACTCTCTGTACTTAAGTTGTTACCACTCATGTAGTTCCCCTTCTAGTTCTACACAATTCTATCTGGACTTGCTGAGCTAGAATCTTCTTAGGCCTCACCACCCTAAGTAAGCTATCAGGCCTAGTGGAGAGCACTGTCTCACTCACTGTGTCCTCAAAGTGTTGCCTTGCTGTGACACTGCACTCAACTGTGGAAGAAAGCTGGTTGCCTTGACCTCATCATTGGTCACTCAATAATAAGTAAGATTGTTGTATCACCTTCAGTAGGAAGACTGTCACTTCTAAGGTGCTAGCCAGCAAGTGCTGTGTAACAAAAGAACTAGATCTTGTTGCTCTCAGGTGTCATCCTGCTGAGCATATCTCCTCATCATTGCTGATCAACCTCCTCAATGCATTCCCAGTTCAGGATCCACTTCTGACTCTTGGGCATCCCCTGTCCATTACTTCACTCATCAGCCAAGACTGACCTGACCTTACACTGGTCTGCTTGTAACTGCTTCTACTGGAAGAGTCTCTGAATCCACATGGTCATCCCCAGGCCATTTGCATGTTCCCAGTAATATCATCAGCCATGCCATCAGTGGAACCATCAGACAATCATATTCTGCTAGGACTCCTACACCTTCTCCTCTGTCATCCTGACCCACATTGCCTTCTCCTCCTCCTTCTCCAGGACCAGGCTCCCCCATCACCATAACCCCATCCCAATCTCCCCCTCTACCTATGGCAGAACTTAAAGCAGCCCTACCCAAAGCCTTCTTAGACAAGTTCAAGGATGTGCAATGATGGATGAAGGCCATGAAGGCCTATTTTACTGCAAATGCTGCTTTGTATGCAGCTGATGCCAACAAGTTATGTACCACTCTGAACCACATGTCTGCCAGACATGGCGGGTTGTTCACCAAACACTGGTATGACAGGATTGTGGATGCCAATGTAGCCACCACCAACAAAACCTTTAACAAGATGGTCAAAAACTTCAATGCTACCTTCTACCCCATAGATCAAGCCTCAAATGTGCAACACCACTTGGATAGGTTAAAACAACATTAACAAAAGAACAATGCTGGAGAATGGGACAACAGGTTCCAAGAATACATTACTGAGGCCCACAATCTGATTGATAGGGCCAAAATCACAGACAAGAATGAAAGGAAACATAAATTCCTTATGGGACTCAACATCACTATTGCAGGGCCCATAGTCATGAACAGTGAGCCAGCTATACTTGAAGAGCTGCTGAAAAAGGCCACCAAATATCACTCCCACCTCACCTGAGTCCAGAACCTTTGCTCTGGACATTACTTCCCCTTGTCTTCCTCCTCACATTGAGCCTGTGGTTCAAATGTGATGGATATTGACTTTGTAAAACTCCACCCCACTGAAAGGGCCAGGTTGATCCATGACAAAAAGTGCTTCATTTGCAAGAAGCCAGGATGTTGGTCATTGAACCATTTAAAAGAGAAAGGAAAAGAAAGGAAACCTTATGTCCCCCCTACATTAGCAGCCAGGTTGTCAAAACTGAGAAAACCTCCCTGAAACCCCCAGCATACCAGTCAAAAATGTCTATGGAAATCCTGGTATTCCCAATCAATGAATACATCAAGGTGCTCCACCTTAAAGGGAGCTCTAACAAAGAAATCTTGACAGTCTTGCACACATGCTTCAAGGATGAGATGCCAGTGCAGGAAGCCGAGGAACCAGTGGAAATGCTCTTCACCTTAGATTTTTGAAAAGGGAGCAGTTGAAGTCAATGGACTTACTCCCTACTGTAACACTTTCCCCCATGTACACCGCAAGTAATGTCAACAGAGCCATGAAACTCTTGATCACTCTCCATGGAAATGGAAGGAAATTTGACACTAAGGCCCTCCTTGATAGTGGAACCACTGGATCATTCATATCCTGCGACTTTGTCAGAAAGCACTGACTGGAACTAAGGAAACTCAAACAATGGATTGCCATCAGAAATGCTGATGGAACTGAAAACTGAACAGAAACTATAAACTTTGTTATCTGACTCTCCCTCACTAACCAGGGGACCCAACCCTACACCCATGTACAGGAGTTCTATATCATGGATTTGGGAAAAGGAATGGTTATCCTTGGGTACCCCTGGTTACAAAAACACAACCTGGTGATTAACTGGAGAATGGGCAACTTGCTGATGAAAGAAATACCCCAACCCAAGATAGAAGAAAGCAAGCACCTCTTGCAAATGGTTAATAAAATTATGGTACATGTATCTATGGAGATTGCACAAGCTGCAGTCAAGAAAGAGGTTCTCCTCCCTGACACATACAAAAACTTTTGGGATGGCTTCAACAAACTCCCAAAAGGTGAACTTCTTCCCCATCAGGGACAGTTTGGTTTCTCAATCAAAACCAACAAAGATTTTATCCTGAAAGTAGCAAAAACTTACCTGCTCAATGTCTCCAAACAACAAGCCTGTAAAGACTTCATTCACAAAAACCTGGAAGCTGGAAAGATCATCCTTTCTACATTCCTGAAAGCATTCCCCTTCTTCTTTGTATCCATGAAGGACAGAAATCTACATCCATGTCAAGATTACCAGTACTTAAACTCCCATATGATCAAAAACGCCTACCTGCTCCCAATCATCTCGGACTTGTTTGACAGGTTTAAAAACACAAAATGGTTCATGAAATTTGACATCTGATGGGGTTACAATAATATACTGATCAACAAGGATAGCCAATGGAAGGCCTCTTTGAACCCCAAGTCATGTTCTTCAGTTTCTCCAATGTCCCCCCTTCTCTCCCCCACTTTCAGAACATGATAAACCATATATTTCGGAATATGATCATGGAAGGATGGCTCAGTATTTACATGGATGATCTTGGGTTTGCTTTGGCAGATATGAAAACTCACCAGGAAAGAACAAAATGAGTCTTAGAGTGGTTTTGACAGGAGAAACTATATTTGAAGCTATCAAAGTGCACCTTTGATGCTGAGGAAATGGAATATTTGGGGATGTCTGTGTGGGAAGGACAGGTCTACCTCAACCCCTTAAATGTTAAAGCCATTAAGGACTGGAAACCACCCATTAACGTCAAGGGAGTACAGTTGTTTCTTGGGTTTTGCAACTTCCACCGAAAATTTGTCCTGTATTATGCTAACATTGCTTGCCCACTCAACAACCTCACAAAAAATGATTACCTCTGGTGCTGGAAGGATGCCCAGCAAATGGCTTTTGACAAATTAAAAATGATTTTCATGGCACAGCCAGTTCTGCAGATGCTGGACAACACAAAGCTGTTCATGATCATGACTAATGCATCACTTGTCACCTCTGGAGGGGTGCTCTCACAAAAAGACACTAACAGTGACTATCACCCTTGCTTATACCATTTACAGACCTTCTTAGATGTCAAAAGGAACTATGATATCTATGATCATGAACTCCTAGCCATTATACATGCCTTAGACACATGGAAACACTACCTACATGGTGCTGGACATCCTGTTACTGTCTTCATGGACCATAAAAACCTCACATTCTTCCATTCACCCCACAAACTGTCTCATTGACAAGCTCGATGAATGCTCTTTTTACAGGACTTCAACCTTCACTTCATTAGCATCCCTGCCACTCAATTTGCCCCTGCTGATACCCTCTCCCAGTACCCCGACCCTGCCACATATGAACATGATAATGAGGATGTTGTCCTTCTACCTGACCACTTATTTGTCAAAACCTTGGACTTGATGATCACAGACAAGGTTGTCCACTCTTTCTCAACTGACCCATTCATCATCTCAGCCTTACACACTATCTCCAATCATACATCCCCCATTGCATGCTATCCTCCCTTGAACTGGTGTTTCAAAAACAGACAACTATCCTTTCAGAACTGCCTGTACATTCCCTCCAGGCAACATGACATGATCATTTCTTACTGCCATTCCTCTATGACTGTGGGTCATGGTGGTGTCTTCTGCACCCAAACCCTCATCATGCAAGACTACTGGTGGCCTGGCCTTGCTACCTATGTCCAAAAATTCATCACTGGTTTCCCTGACTGCCAGGCCTGCAAAGTAATCACACACCCCACTCACCCACTGTATGCCCAAATCCCATCTCTGGCTACCTGCCCATTACAGCAAATCTTTGTGGATCTGATCACAGACCTTCCCC
>JBBPKF010000637.1:0-10754 GCA_038089175.1 Binderoboletus segoi | reverse complement strand
TGTTACACTGCAAGCAAAGACTTGCATGACTTCAACCCTTCTTGGGTTCCTCAGCTGACAGCTGGATGACGCTCAAGGTGAGAGAGCACCCTATACCAGAGCGAATGAGCGCGACGTGGGAATTACATGTCCACGGGCTCAATGACCTTGACGGACTTGATACCATTTGGTCGACAACAAGTACGGTGTCGCGGCAAGGCAACACTCAAGGACACAGCGGCTAGAGACGGCTAGCTCCACAAGGTCAAATATCTAACTTAGGTTGACGAGGCCTAAGAAAGAGACTGCTCTGATTGCAGGAGGATTACAAGAGAACAGAATGCCTAACACTATGCGCAGTAGCGACTTAAGTACAGAGATGAGAGAGATGAGGGCAGGCATATAGAATGTGGTGGAACATTGGGGAAATCGGAAAGTGAGGTAAAAGGGATGACTAAAGACGCTGCGGATTACCGAGATTTGGAATGTGAAGGAATGCAATAGAAACCGGTATCTGGAAGGCAGCTAAGCCTGAGTCATTGCGGGAAATAACTGAATTGGTAAATGTACAAGAGAAGGGCGAAACATAAGGTTAAGACAAGAAGAAACATACAGGTGACTCCGTGTAGTAGTTGTCGGAGTATAGTGTCTGTGATAGAGAAATAGAAGTGGACCGCTATCGTGCAAAGGAACAGGAAAAGGGAAAATTGTAACACCAGGGTCTTTGCTTGCTCAAGCTCTTTCTTTCATTGGTAGAATATTTTCTGACCTTTGTATTCAGCCATTTTTGTTTTTGGGATGCTGTGAGTGCGGTTCAAGTGGTGCGGTTGTTTTTCTTTGGGGAGTACGTTTGCCCAGTAGTTATCTTCTTCAGGAGTGGGTGTATGCAGGAATTTTGGTGGTGACAGAGGTCAGGCCTCAATGTCTTTGTGAATCTGTATTGGGAGTGAGAGATTGGGAGAGGAAGGTTGCATCAGAGAGCTCTGCATCTCGACGATGACTTTGAGGTCAGATTTGACCTGCATTGGAGATTTGGGGAGAGGGATGTTGATCGGGTCTATGTCCATTGGTTCGTCTTCAACTTGGCATACACTCCAGTGCATATACACGAGCTGGCCTTCATCATCAACTTCGCTTTGGATTGACTCTGGTGATTGTGAGAGGCTTACAGTCCAGGGACTTTCAGCGTGTGGTGGGATTTCTTCACTTTGCAACCAGGGTCGTTTGGTGGTATAACAGGGTGGTGCACTGCAGTACTCTTCTCCTGCGCACACACAGTAGTCTGGTCTGCCTCTTCTGACTATGTGGGAGGCTGTCAGTGGGTATGACTCATTGGTTTCTAGTGCCAGTCCACTCTGTTGGTCTGCCTCTGAGATTTCAACTGTCTCATTAGTGTCGTACATGGAGGAGAACTCTTGGCTATCATCATCCATGTCGTTATACACTGTGTCCGTTTCAACTCCAACTTCGTCATCAGTGGGCATTTTGGATTGGTGGTTGGCTGAGATTCCATTGCTCGAAGCCTCTTCTGTGTGTAACGGAGATTCCTGTGGCTCCACATCTTGGTTTTGGGTTTCATAGGAGTTTCTCTTGACCTCATCAATGGCTGTTTCTGTGTTCTCATATATCGGGGAGGTCTGTTGTTCGGCAAAAAAGAGTTCCGCGTCACTACATTCCTCTATTCCTACTATCTCCCTTTCAATGGTCAGTGTCCCAACGACTGTTTCAGAGTTTTTGGAATAAACTGGGGGGATAGGTGGGGGACTGGCTGTCTCTGGGTCATCTTGGAATTTAGCAAACCATTCAGCATAAACAGTGCTGAACGTTGCTCTCTCTTCTGCGACTTCCTCAAGGTGTTCAGCAAATGATTCAGCCCATTCTTTGGGCGTCATCTCAGGGATGGGGTCACTACTTGGCTCAGTGCCTTCTTGTGACATCAGCATGGATTTGTCAGAGCTAGTTCGCTTGATGACTTGTGCAATTATTTTTTTGTTGTTTTTGTTTCGCTGCTTGTGCATGAATTTCTGTTTTCATCATTTTTCTGCCTTTTCGGGGGGTACTGGTGAGGGTGTGATTGTCATGGTGGGATCGGGGAGTGCCATTGCTCTGAGGGTGATGGGCGATGGTTGGGGGGCAGTTGAAGGCGTTGTCGGAGGCGAAGCCTCGACAACTGAGTGGATTGGAGAATCAGCTCGGCGGGTTACTTTAGTTTTCTTTTTATATTTGGCCTTTCAGTCTTTTTGTGGTGCACTGCAGCTTGCGGACTTGACCTTAGGCGATGGGGGTATGACCTTTGTCTCGAGGTCTAACGGGACTGGTTTTTCTTTTGTCAGAGGTGGGACCTCTATGACATTTGTGGCGTCAGGGTCTGGGATTTCCCAAGTGGAGCCACCATAGATTGGGGCGGTCTTTTTGGGTATCCATTTTGATTGTGTGGTTGGGTGGAGAGGTGCACGGGTGGTGATGGTGCTTCCCATGATTTTTCTTTTACATTGATTGTTACCATGATCGCACACGTAGAAAGGGGCAGCATCTGATGGGTCTTCGTTGTATGTGACTAGACACCAGGTGGCAGGGTGGTCAGGTCCCAGGCAATTCTGGAATGTACAGATTTGGGCTTCATCAAGCCACTGGGAGGGAATGTTTGAGGGTAGAGAGGAGCGAGAGGAAGGGAGTGGTCGGTAGGTGGAGGAGGGATGGGGAATGATGGAAATGGGCATGACGCAGAGTTAGACTTGATGCGGTTGTGGTCGGGTTTTGTAGTAAACTACTAGGATGATGAGGGTGATAAGGGTGGTGAAGAAGATGGAGAGGACGATGTGGTGTTTGTGTTCTCTGAGCATTTGGGAGGGGGGTGTCCTGTAAAGAAATGCGGAGCTATGGGCTCTACATGCTTGGAGTTGCAAGGTCGTGTGCAGGGGGGAGGAACCAGAAGATATTTGCCTGGCTATGGCAGCAATATCAGATAATGGTGGTATACTGACGTGACAATACCTGTAATCACGTGAATGGGGAGCATTGTCGATGCGCTCTACGCTTGGCAGCCCTCGCCAAGTAAGGCCCCTAGTGCACTATGGGGACAGCAACATTATCCTTATTTAGTATGGTGGACGACTGTATAAAATAGCATGGGTTGGGTGCTAGTCCTGCCGGATGGTGTGCAACCAGGTGCAGATTTCCCTTAAGCCTGGGATCTGGCTATGGTTTGAGCGAGTGGGGAGCTGACTGCTTATGGAGGGGAGTGACTCTCAAGTGCACCTTAATTGGATCTGGGCCTTGGCCACTACACTCAGCAGTGAGCAGATTTCTTTTCTTTTGAGTGTGGAGCAGTCTTGGCTCAACGCTAAGAGAGAGAACTAATGGTCATGAAGGGTGACCACTAGGCAAGAATGAAGTGAGGGGGGTAGAATAGAGAAGTGGAGTGCAGAGGCGGGGCCTCAACGCGAAATGTGTTGCAATGGTTTGACAGAGGTTTTGGGGATCTTGATATTATGTTAGGGCTTGACTACAAACCTAGGCCAAACCTTTAGATCCATTCTCTTGAGGGATGCCTTCTTACTGACAGATGTTTCTAGGGCAGACAATGAGAATATCAAGATCAAGGGAAACTACATACTACAAGTGTGAATATATATACAATACAACTTTAGGGTAGGTAGCAAGCATGTGTCTATGCTATGCTGAGGCCAGACTGTCAAGCGGTGTCATGACGTATGTACTCGTGTGATTGGCATTGTGATGGAGAATGGAATGATGTAGGTGATATATATATAATGGGAGAGAAGCACAGAGGCTAGGCCTACATGTGGTGTGACTTGTCAATAGGGTTTTTGGAGTATGGACCAGTCTAGACTATAATGTCATCAGCAATGGAAACTACTAGATAACATAAGATGTGAAAAGTGAAAAGTGTTCCTAACACGCTGCAGCAGCAGATACGAGGTTTGAGGGGTCCTGTTATGGTGGTTAACCACTGGGAGGAAATGGTTGTTACTCAAAACGAAGATAGTTGAATGAGGGTGCTGTACTGACGAGCTATGAGATAGGTTCCAATTGTTGGACGTGTACCATGACCTGTTTTCTGTAAGCAAAAATATATCATGCTTTACCCACCATTCGTTCCTGGAACCATGGAAAGCCAAACTTTGGGCATGGTTGACCCAAAGTCTTGGGCCTGCGATGATGCTGCCATAGTAATTTGGATTGTGGCATGAATCAAATCGCACAAGGAAAGAAATAATGGATGGCATCTATTTATTTAAATACATTGCACATTGAATGTGGAGCACAAAAGAGTTCAAATGCAGTAGGAACAAGTCATCTGACTTGCTCGATAACTTGAAGAGTATGAGCTCCATGTTTCTTCAACACCGAGCTCAATGGCAGGCAGTTCATCTCAAACCTCAGCGCTTTCTGACACCTTCAGCACACTCTCCTCTGATCTGTTCACCACATCCCTCTCTACACCTTCATCCTGCTCTAGTGCACCTGGGGTGAATGCAATAGCAGACAGAACTAGGGCTCTGTGAAAAACTCATGCTGGAGTCTTGAACATGTTTTAAACTCGAAGGCATCTGGGCCGAGTTTTTGACATACTGTGGGAATATACATTTGTAGCCCCTATTACATGATGAGAATGTGAAACTCCAATCAATTGGCTGAGACTGAACACTAGCAGTTCCATCCTGAGATATCTTGTGCTGTCCTAGGCCTGTGATGTGAAGGGTAACAAGGCAAGGTGAGGATGAGGGCAAGGAAAGAGGGTGATAAGGCAAGCACAAGTGCAACACAAGGGGGCAAGGAATGGGGCAAGGGAAAGGCAGTTGCCATTGTGCACACTGACACTATCTTGAGGGTGTTACACTGTTCTCAGATTGCAGCGACACAGTGGACCTCTGCTAGGTCTTTACTGTAACCAGGCTTACTACTGGACCAACAAGCAAGGTGATGTCCCTTGGTTGGTGATATGCACTTAGTGAATGAGGGAGTCATGGCTAGGCAACACACAAGTTATGACAGCAAGATGGTGCTGACCACTAGGCCAAAGATACAACCTGCAAGCTAGTGAGGTCTCACAGTAATGCTAGCAATCTAAGCAGGTTGGATTGCATAGAACTAGCTGAGGTTACATCAAGACAGGGGTGTGGTTTAAGTACATATCATGGCTGGTTGAGGGCTGGTGTAGGGAATGACAGTTCCCTGCGTGTAAATCCCTTGTTTTACAGTGCCACTGACATTTCCACCATCAACCCAATGTTTCTGCAAACACTCCACCACTAACATGATCATCCCAGTGCCTTCCTGGTACACTTCCACTTGGAATTGATCCACTATAAGCCTGGGTTGTGTGTACACTTGGCCAGGTTGTGTTTGCACTGTCCAAAACCACCTTCCAACACTTCTGGTCACATTCCAGCATTTCCCAGTATGCTTCTGGTTGGGATCAACCCCTTTTGGGCCAGGTGTGTGTATTTCATGCTGAGTCATGTTGTTTTGGGTCCGGGTTCCTTTTCTTTCATTATAGGACACTTTCCCATGCCTTTCAGCATGTTTACCAAGTGCCTGCATGTTATTTTAGTATATAGGCATGTTACTAGCACTCCAATACAGTTTTTCCCCCTTCTGCACACTGGTATGCCCTAGCTAAGTTATTCCACCTGTCTTTACTGCAAGCCTTGCTCCCTGGAAGCCCAGAAGCCCATTCTGAGTCCAGGTCCACATTTCCTAGCTTGAAGAAGGTATTAGGAGTTAGCCACACTGGTGGTACACTCCCAGTCACTCTTTTTACATATTTTTGGCCTTTATTAGTGCTTTGCAACTCCCTGGGATGAACGTATCACCCCATTCACATTCATTTCAGCTTCACTTGAAGCTATCTTATACATTTTACACTGGTCCATAGAATTGTGTAGAATGCAATAGAAAATGAGATTGGGTATGACTAGGTAAAATAGAGATCCTAGTTAGGAGTGACTTGTCCATAGAAGAACCAGAAAGCATGAAGAAACAGCAAGTAAGCTTGAAGTAAAGTTGTACAAAGAATAAGATGGCAAATGAAAAAGAGTAAGGCTGCATTGGTGGTGAACCAAGTGATCATGGCAAAAGTCAGGATGAATCATAACAGAGGGGGCAACAAAGTGAGTGCAAGCATGCACATGAGAGGGTGAGAAAGGGAGCAAGGATGAGGCAGTTACTGTCACAATGTGTGCCAACACTGTCTTGAGGGAGAGACAAGGCAAGTGCATGCATGCATGTGGGAGGGCAAGAAAGGGAAAGAGAGCCAGGCAGTTGCTATTGTGTGCACCATCATCATTGCAAGCTTTTTGCAAGCTTTTTGCAAGCTTTTTGCACTTGAGACTATGTTGGCACACTTGTCAGTGTGCCACACAGGATGGTGGCATTGGTGTGCTGCAAAGATTGAGGAAGGGGGTGATGGAAGGTAGTCACTGTCATTTGTGTCATTGTTGTTGTCACATCAAGTGCAAGGCAGATGGGGTAGAGAGGGGAGGACAAAGACAAGGGGATGAGGAAGGCAATAACAATGATGACTGTGATGACAACATGGCAATCACAATGGTGTGATTGTCATGTTGTTGTCATCATTGTCATCATGTCCAAGATAAGGTGGACAAGGTAGAAAGATGGTTGTGATTGCTGTGTCATCATTGTCATCACATCCAAGGTGAGGTGGATGAGGCAATGAGCAGGAATCAATGGGTGGCTATGCAGGATGATGTATGATGGCAGATGTTGGGGACAATATGGTCAGGAGCACAAGGTACATGAGGGAAGTGACTGTACAAATTGCACACCATGGGAACCCATGAGTACCAGTGACAGATACCAGATTCATGATATGCAGACCTGTGCTGCTGGCAGTACCCAGGCAGGTAAGGGTACCATATACCCCACATCTCCATCTGATTCTCTGACATGGCAAATGCAGTGAGATATTCAAACTTAATATACTGTAACATGACTCATCACTGGTACTACCCCTGAGTTTCTGACACAGTATTTTCACCAGACAGTTACAATTGTTAAAAACACCTGAGTTTTTCATGGAACCCTAGACAGAACTGCATTTCAACTGCTAATGTGTTGTAATGACACACCAAATCCAGAGTCCATTGAGCCTTGGTCACTGTTACAATTACATTCATAAAGCTTCCAGATGCTGATGATGAACCATGGCATGGTGATGCACTGTCATATCCATCCTGAACAGTCATTACACCCCTTCAGCCTCCTCTGGTCCTCTCTGGACCACTCTGCCCTCATTCACTCATTCCTCATCTTCCACTGCCCAGAGTTATACTTGGAGTTCATGTCTTCACTCAGAATGAATCCCAGATCTAACATCTGTCATTCTCAATCATCATTCTTTGTATATGTCATTCTTCTGTCCATCTGTCATTCATCCTGTCCATCCTGTACCTTACCTACCTCCATTCTGATCATCGTTATTACTTCACCATAAAACTTGTTATGCTGCAAGTGAGAGACTTGCCTAACAAACCACCAGAGGTCTTACTGGCAAAACAGCTATGGCTGGACAATGCACAAGGTGAGAGAGCACCCTATTCCAGTGCAAGCAGGCTATGTGAGAGAGCACACTACTAAGCCTGATGACAAGAGCTGGGCTTGATACCAGTTAGTCGAGAGTGATGGTGTTGCAGCTAGGCAACACTTTGAAGACACAGCTGTGCGAGATGGTGCACACCACAAGGTCAGGATAGCTAACTTAGGGTGATGAAGCCTAAGAAAGATACTTGCTCTGATTGCAGGGGGATACAGAAAGAACAAGATATGGAACACAATGTATGGTAGCGACTTAAGTACAGAGAGGAGACACTTGAGGGCCAGCACATAGAAGGTGAAAGAACAAGATAGAATGACTGTGGATGACGCAGCAAAGAAGGTTGTGAAATGGTAAGGAACTTGTGATAAGATGGTGTGATCTTACACAAGACTGCACCTGGGTGGACTCAGTAATGAGGAAAGTATCCATATTGAAGCATGTGTAAAAGAAGCAGTAAACAAAGTGTAAATGTGAGAGTAAATGTACAAATGGCTCCATGTAAGATGTGTTGTAGCCAAGAGTCTGTGAAGGTGAGTGGGAATGTAAAGCGCAGTAATAGAAGAAGAAGAGAAAATTGTAACATTACCCCACGACTATGCTGGAACATGCCATGTTCCAGTCAGATCTCCAGTGTGGGTGGTTCCATGACAAGCAAAGTCCGCTCCTTGAATGGACAATCTGCAATAATATGGCCTTCTTCACCACAATGGGCACAGAACCTCATAGGGCAGGTGTGGGTCCAGTGTCCCAGCTTTTCTTTTCTGCAGAAAGGGCAGGTGTAATTGAACATGATGAATGAAAATGTCCCCATTCATTGCACAGAGTACATATTGTGGATGGGGTGGGGGTTGGGTAAGATAAGTCATCGTTCAAGCTTGATTCATAGTCAAGGTCCTTTGCTTCAGCAAGGTCCGGCAAAGGGATGTGGGGTGCTTTTTCTTTTCCAGTCCACGTTCTATGAATAGGATTGAACCATTGTTGAGATGAACGATGAAGTGTGGCCCTAGGCCTAAAGGATGGGGGTAGGGATGATAGACATTCTGCTAGCAGGATGGGGACGGGAGGAGGAGAGGAAGAGACTTGCAGTTCATACGCAATCTCTTTGAAGTATTCTTTGAATTCCTCCTCCAACAATCTGGGGAGGACGTCTTTTAGTAGCTCTCAAAACATAATTGGGGCAAGCCTGTTGATGATGTCTGGGAGGCCTGTGCATATGAGGGTGGTAAGGAGTAACTGGACGGTTTCTATTAGTGCTTGATTGGTTAGCTCAATACGGGCAGCATTGTGGAAAGAAGGAGCAATGTTGGAGAAGGATGTTTTGCATAATGCAAGGTGATGATACGTCCAGACTAGTCTGGGAAGGGTAGAGGAACAAAGGAAATGTAAGTCATGTTCTACCAGGAAAGTTAAACTGGGGTCCTCGAGGGTGGCTACGATTAGATGACATTGAAACATTATAGGAAGATGGTGTACACAAAGAGGGATGAAGTTGGGAAGGATGATGTCTGATCAGAGAATAGATGGTACTTGTGCAAAAGTGGAGGGCAACTTTTCTTCTGGGGGAGGGGAGACGGTGTGGTTGTGAATATGTTCCATGAGTTCATGAGTAGAGGAATGTGATGATGTAGGAGAAGAGGAATGAGACATTTTCTTTCTTGATTGTTCCGCATGGTATTTGTTGACCACTTGTTGCCAAAAGTCTGCAGAATAGTGGTCATTGTAGTTGGGCTGTATGAAGGGGAGGGGCATGCAGAGGTTCAAAGGTGATGGCGATATTTGTAGGCCTTCAACAAAGTTGAGGCTCCACTAAAGTTTTCCTCTGGTTCCCATGTGTCTTCAGCGGACGAATAGCCTTTCCAGCGCACTAGATAGTGGTGTTGCCTCGTGGATCTGCGATGACTCATGATAGCTTCAATTTCGTATTGTTCTTCCCCGTTTATTTCTTCCGGGGGTGGTTCAATGAACGGAGTTCCGTATGCTTCTGTACTGCAGAACGGGGATAGGAGGGAGGCATGGAAGACCGGATGTATTTTCCATGTAGGGGGGAGTTTCAGGCGATACGCCCACAGAGTTATTACCCTTTCTATGGTAAATGGTCCGAACCTTCTTTGCGTGAGTTTTGGGGTTCGACCAGGGAATTTCAGATTGCGGGCTTCCAACCATACTTTATCCCCTTGTTTCCAAGTTAGGGTTTTCGATTTGATGTGATTTTTCATAATAAGGGTGGCTTTTTCATGTGCTGCCAGTGCTTTGTTCCTGGCTTCTTCCAGGGTTTCCATGCAGTTTTTCAGTTCTGGAAGGAAAGTTTTGCCGAGTGGTGGGTGAGAACGAGGTTCATATCCTAGGATAACGAAAAATGGGGTTTGCTTTGTGGAGGAATGGATGGAGGAGTTGTGACAGTACTCTGCGTAAGGCAACATCTTGACCCATTTGGTGGGTTGGGTAGAACAAAACATTCGTAGGTAGGTTTCTAGTTCTTGATTCATCCGTTCGGTTTGACCATCAGTCTGGGGATGGTATGCCGTAGATAAGGTGAGGGAGTAGTCTAGAAGCCTTGGGAGTTCTCTGGCAAAGGCGGATGCAAATTGTGGACCTCTGTCTGAGATGACTTTGTCATGGAGGCCAAACCGTGTGAATACATATTTGAAAAACAAGTCAGCAATGCCCGCAGCATCAATGGTTTTAGAACAGGGGCATAGAATTACCCCCTTCGAAAGGCCATTGTTACAATTTTCTCTCTGCTTACTCCTTTGCACTGTCATCATTTGCTTCTTCCTTACTACCACAGACACTATACTCCGTCAACTACTACAAGGAGTCACATGTACGCTTATACTGTTTCTCACTCTACACTTACTTCTTTTATGTTTCATCTACGAATACGGACACTTCCCCGCATGACTTGGGCTTAGCTGCTTTCCGGATACCGGTTTCTATTACATTCTTTCTAATTCCAAATCTCGGTAATCTGCAGCGTCGTTAGTCATTCCTTTTACATCATCTTCCGATTTCTACAATGTTCTATCTCGTTCCATTTGCCTGCCCTCCTCTCACCTGTCTCTGTACTTAAGTCGCTACCGTGCATAGTGTTAGGCATTCTGTTCTCTTGTAAATCCCCTGCAATCAGAGCAGTCTCTTTCTTAGGCTTCGTCACCCTAAGTTAGCTATCTCGACCTTGTGGTGCTAGCCGTCT
>JBBPKF010000636.1:0-10754 GCA_038089175.1 Binderoboletus segoi | reverse complement strand
CTGTCAAGGTTCAAGTCAAATGAAAGGAGTCAGATGAGGAGAGCAGAGATGAGAAGGAGATAGCAGATGGTGAGGAGTTAGAGGTGGAGGAGGAATTGGTAGGTTTGACAAAGGAGGTATCTGGGAAGGTTGCTGAGTACCAGCCTTGGGGCATGGTGATCAATGCCATGCAGGCAGAGATCATGGCTGGAGATGAGATGGAGGACAAGAAGGCAATGGAGATGAAGGCCAGAGAGATGAAGGCCAGAATAAGGGCAGAGTAACTGAGACAGAGTGAAATATGGCCACATACATAGTCCTTTGTGAAATGAAATATCTTGTTTAGGACAAGCAGAGTGATGTCCAGACCAAGCTGGAGATCAGAAAAAAGGCAGAATTGGAGTGGAGAGGATGACAGATTATGTGGACATAGCCCTATCCCCCTCCTTGAGAAAGACATCTCATCATCAAGCAAGGGCATCAGGCTGCAGGAACTCAGCATGTGAGGTGATGGAGGTGGAGTGAAGAGTGAGCTCTGGAGGTGGAACAGAGAGGACAAGGGAACACAGTACATCAGAGGGAGTGAAGTCAGCTGGAGGTGGAAGGGCCAGAGGCTGCAGAGGTGAGCTCAAAGGTGCAGGCATGGTATGTCCAGGTGAGTGGAATATGGTACAGCTCAAAACCCTATCAATCAATGGATTGTTCATGGGTGAGTCTGTGATTTCCTAGCATAAGGGGATGGGGACCATCCAGTGAAATTGACATAAATGTCAATAGAGTGATGACCAGTTTTCAGAACAGAGAGAAGAGGTTAGGGTTTAAGTGAGTGTCAGGTCTGGAGGTCTTTCCAGAGTTGAATGGAGAAGTATGGTGAGGGTACATCCAATGTGCATAGCACAAAGGAGGTACAGGAACAGACAATGATTCAAGGTCAGAGAACACATTGAATCAGATTGTCAGGAAGGCACAGAGAAGGCAACACTACCTCAAGCCATGTGGAGTTGAAAGGGTTGACTATTTGTGCACCTCTGAAGAGGCCTCTGGTTTTGCTTCTGAAGGTTTGATCTTGGCCATGCAAGCCTTGGCTGCTCAAGAGGTGGGCTTTGAGCAATCCCTGGCCATGTGGCCAGCCTGATCACAGAACATGCACAGATTATTTTCGAGGTGGCAGGTATATTCTGCCACAGTGAGCCTACTGTCCTCTTCAAGCTGGGATGATAGGTTCAGTGCTGGAGAAGCAGAAGCTCTGAAAGGGTTGGAATTGGTGGGTTTCTCCTTAGAAGAGCCAGAGGAACCAGCAGAAGGGGTGGAGAATTTGTTGGAGGATCTATGATGGTCAGAGAAGGGCTTTGCTTGATGACTGACTTCTGATTTGCACTCCCAGTAATGAGTGTTGATGGCATGGGCAAGCTGACAGAGTTTGGAGAGTGTAGGGGGCTTGCCAACACAAAAAATGTTGTCCTTGATGCAGTCCAGAAGGCCATTGTAGAAGTGGTGCCAGAGGGCACCATCTCCATAGCCCCAGACCAGTGAAGTGATCCAATTGAAATCAATGATGTATTGATTGATCTTCTGACTGTCCTTCATGGTCAGTTGATTGAGCTGAAGCTCTGTATCTCTGACAGGGTCATGTGGTCTGAAGTTGGTCTGAAGCTCTAGAATGAACTCCTGTAGTTATCTATCCAGAGCAGACAGAGTGCCAGATCTTCTACTTGGAGGGGATTCAGTTTGAACCATTTGAGTACCATGTCCTTGAGGTAGGACTGGGCAAAAGTGATCCTAGCATGGTTGGAAGCAAAGGCTTTTGGGTGATTCTGGAAATTGAGTTCACATTGGACTAAGAAGACCTGGAGTTGGCAGGGATCTGACCTGTCAAACTGGTCTGATTCTTGGACTTTGGTCTGCTGCATGGATTTGGAGGATTTCCATTTTGATGAGCATGTAAAGCCCTGGATTGTGCTGGCCAGGTTGGTGAGCATGTCATGAGGGATCTGCTCATCTTCAGAACTAGAGGGGTCTGACTTGTCTTTGGAGGGATTGGAGTTGCCATTGGAGGGATTACCTCTGGGCACATTCAGATGTCCAGAGTTTGTTTTATGAGTGAAGGAAGTATGGAAGGAAAGTGGATTTAGAGGGGAGTCTTTGTCTGGGAGTTCCTTAATGCACACCCTGGGCATAGGAAAAAATGAAGGGGGACATGGTTGGAATGCAGAAGGGGCAGTCTGTCTGGTGAAAAAGCTCTGGAACTGATTAATGACTTCTGGGCCTCAATAGTTGCTGTCAAGAGCACTAAGGAGGTCATGTCAGAGAGACAAAGAAGTGTTGGCCATAGTGTGAGAGTGGGATCTGGTGTTCATAATGAGTGGAAAAGGATGGGAACTCTCTGCGCATGTGAAGTCTGAATATACTATTAGGACTGTGTTGGATGATCTTCAAGGCAACTCTAGAGGTCTGGAGTTCTGAGAGGTTTGGGACTTGGCTTCACCTTATGTGGTGTACCCTTACAAGAGTTCTGATGGCCCAGATTTGTGGAGGGTCAGAGTGAGGATGGAAGGTCAGAGTAGAGTCGTCAAAACTCAGGGACAGAGTGAGGAGAACATCAGGTTAAATCAATATTCAGACTAAGGTCTATGAGATAAAGTACAGGGTTTATATACTATGGAGAATTTGTATGACTAAGGAGTCTGGAGGTCAGATAAGTAATGTACCAGAGGTGCTGCAGAGCTCTGCTCCACAGTTGATACTGCACAGAGGAGTCTTAGGAATGGAACTAATACAAATTCAGATGAAATGGAATGGAGAGCACTGGAATGAAATGGAATGGAACAGAGAGCATAGCATGAGTACAAAAGGAAATGGAATGAAGATGGAGTGAAAGTGGGACAGAGATGGAACAGAATTGTCTATGATGGGCTGGAGGTGGTCAGAGCAAACCAGAGATGGTGTGGAGGACTGGAGTTGGTATGGGATATGACATATATGGACTTCATGGTTTCTGGAAGCTGGAGAGTGAAAGACAGGGAGCCAGCTTGAGCTATGATGGGATATGGTCCTAGATCCTTCTTGGAGAATTTTTTGAATGGACATGTCAAGCAGAAGTACTTAGCCTTGATGAAAACTTGGTCATTGACTTTGAAGTCTGATGCCAGAGTTCATTTGACATCCATGAATCCTTGGTATCATTTCTGAGTGGCAGCTAACTCCTGTCAGAGGAATTTGTGGACAGAGTCAAGGTCTACAGAGTACTCTTGAGCTCAGGTGAAGGTAAGATCTTGTTCAGAATGAATGGTGATGTTGGGGTGATAACCCTTGTTAGCAAAGAATGGACAGACACCTGTGGAAGCATTCAGAGTATTGTTGTATGTGAACTCCACAAGGGGCAGGAGTTTGGACAGTTATCTTGCTGGTAGTTACCATAGATCCAGAGATACTGTTCCAGGGTCTGGTTCATTTGTTCTGTCTGTCCATCCCCTTCTGGATGGTAACCAGAGGTGAAGTGGAGCTGGATGTTGAGAGCCTTTCCAAGGGAGCAGAAGAAATGGGAGACAAACTCCAAGCCTCAATTGGAGGTGATATGTAAGGGGACTTCATGTTTGGAGAAGCCATGAAGGAGGAAGAGTTTGGCCAACTCTGGAGATGTTATCTTGTTGTCCATTGGGATGAATATACATTGCTTTGATAGGCAGTTGACGATGACTAGGATGGTGGTGTATCCAGAGGAGGTGGGGAGTTATTTGATGAAGTCCATGAAAATCGAGTTCCAAGGCTTCTTGGGAATATGGAGTTGTTTGAGAAGCCCATAGGGCCTATGTCTGGGGACTTTGGTGTGAGCACAGGAGGTGCAGGAGGAAATGTATTCCTTGACAAAGGTCCAGATGCCCAGCCATGTGTATTCTCAGTGGATGAGTTCTAATGTCTAGTTCTGTCTGAAATGTCCAGAGAGTGGATGGTTATGTTTGTACTAGAGAATGCAGAAATGAAGGTTGTTGGCCTTGGGAATGTAGATGTGGTCATCCAGCCATAGAAAGCCTTCAGAGTCAATGGTTCAATGAAAGTTGGAGGGTTCAGGGGTGGACACATGGATAGCCATGATGGAATCAGAGGGGAGTGCAAAGAGGATGTCACTGTGAAGGGATTCGATATCAAACAGCAAACCAGCCCAGAGAACTGGAGCTGCTAGATACATCACTTGAAGGAATGCAGTAAGTTGTTCTTGAGTGAAGATGGGTTGGAAGTTATGGGGGTTGACATGGACATAGTCCCTATCCCCCTCTTTGGGATAGACATTCCAACATCTAGTGAGGGCATCAGGCTTTGTGCCTAAGTATCTGGGGCAGAAGTGGACAACCATGTTGAACTTGAAGAGGAACTCTGACCAAGTCCAGCTTAGAAGGAGCGGATGCTTCAGAGGTGCTGGAGGTGCTGGAGATTTATCCTTGGACTTTTTGGAGGAGCCAGAGAAGCCAGCAGAGGTGATGAAGGGTTTGTCAGACTTTGGGGGATTGGAAAACAGCTTTGCCTGACAACTGAGTTCTGAGTTGTGCTCCCAGTTGCATGTGTCAATCACATGAGTGAGTTGTTGGAGATTTATGAGCATGAAGGGCTTTCTGATGCATGCCTTTGAGGTAGGACTGGGTGAAGGTGACCTTGACATGGTCAGAGGTTGAAGACTTTGGGGCAATCTTGGAAATTTAGTTCACATCAGACCAAGAAGACCCAGGGTTTGTGGGGTTTCATCCTGTCAAACTGGTCCAGTTTTCAGACTTTGGTCCACTGCAAAGTCTCAGAGGGTTTGCAGCAGAAGGAGTGAGCAAGGCTACAGGTGGCATTAGCCAGATTGACAAGGGTGTTGCAGAGAATCTGCTTATCTCTGGAGGATTCAGGATCTAAGTCATCTCCTTGAAAATTGGAGTTGCCATTGAAGAAGTCTCCTCCAGGCTCATCTGGATCTTCAGGGTCACTTTGATTGCTCAGAGTGTGGAATCAGGGCAGAGTGTGTGGAGTACTAAGGTCATTTGGAAGCCTCTCAATATGAGCTCTGGGAGTGGGAGTTTCTGGGGGAGGAGTTGGTCTCTGAGGTGTGGAACTGAGGTTTCATCTAGCAGAAAAGCTATGGAATTGTTTGATAAGGTCTGGACCTCAGTGACTGTTGCCAAAAGCATTCAGGAAGTTGTAACAGAGAGACAAAGGGGCATTGGTGATGGCCCAAGTGCAGGCTCAAGTCTGTGGCCATTGGGGTATGTGGACTTCATTGCAGTTTGGTCAGATGAGACTTGACTTCACTGTATGTGGTGTGCCCTTGCATGAGTCCTAGTCCCAGATTTACAGAGTGGAGTTAGGTCAGAGGGTCAGGGTTCAAAGAAGAACCATCAAGGTTCAAGTTGGAGGAGAGGTAGTCAAGTTCTGTTGATATTTGAACTGAGGTATTTACAGGGTGGAGTATGGAGTTTATATATGTCAGAGGAGACAGATAACTAAGGAGTTTGGAGGTCAGGTAGGAGATGTACTGGAGGTGCTGCAGAGCTGTGCTTCACAGTTGACACTGCATGGAGGGGTCTAAGTAGTGGGGCTAAAACTAATATGGATGGAATGGAATGGAACATAAAGCATAGCATAGGTACAGAAGCAAATGGATCAGAGATGGACAGAATTGGTATTGGAGTGACATTGGAGTGCCAGAGTTGGACTTGTGGATCCGGAATATGACACAGATGCATGCTCTCATGTTGCCCTCCCCTTCCTCCAACTCCTCTGATTGTACCCTCTGGTCCACCTCTGAACTTGCCTCCAAGCAGACCTTCTTCTTTGGCACTCCTCTTCTTCTACCCTCTTCTTTCACTTTGACTCCAGCTTTTCCTTCCCTCATCACTCACACTTTACCTTTGCCTCTCAGCAAGGCATGCATGAGGTCGACTTGTCCAGACCAATTGTGCAGTCCAGACCATGGTCCTCACACCTCTGGCACTCCAGCAGCAGTGCCACCCATGCCTTTCCTTTGCTGGAGCTCTGCTCTATCTACACCTGCTGGGCCTGTACATGGTTAGCCCTGCCTATGTCTTGTGTTCCAGACTTATCCATTTTCTGGCTGCATTCTCAACCTTTCTTCTCATGGCCTCCTCTGCTGCTCCTTCACTTCTCCTCCTTTGCCTTCCTCTGCTCCTCCTTCTTTGCCTTGACTCACCTCCTTCACTTGGCAGCCTTAGCATTCCACAGGTCACTGTCATTGTTGCTGTTCTCTGCCAGGCATTTATCAGACTACATGTTGATGTCAGGGTAGGCAAACATGGTGGTAGTTCCTAAGAAAGCATCACACAATCCTTTGGACTTTATAGAATCATTCAAACCCCATTTCTAACTCCAGTGGAATCAACAAGGACACATGATCCTCAATGGCCTTCAAGGGTTCAGACCTAAGAGGGGAATACTGTCATATCCCAGATCCACAAGTCCAACTCCAGCCCTCCAATGTCACTCCAATACCAACTCTGTCCATTTCTGGTCCATTTCCTTTTTGTACCCATGCTATGCTTTACATTCCATTCTGTTACATTCCATTACATTCTGTTCCATTCCATTCCATCTGTATTAGTATTAGTTCTAGACTCCTCCATGCAGTGTCAACTGTGGAGCATGGCTTGGCAGCACCTCCAGTACATCTCCTACCCAACTCCTGAACTTCTTAGTCATCCAATTCCTTCATAGTATACAAACTCCATACTCTAGCCTGTAAATATCTCAGTTCAAATATCAACAGAATTGACTATCTCTTCTCTGACTTGAACCTTGATGGTTCTCCTCTGACCTCTGATCCTCTGACTTATCCTGCTCCATAAATCTGGGACCAGGACTCATGCAAGGGCACATCACATATGGTGAAGCCAAGTTCCATCTGACTGGACTCTGGAGTTCTGGAGTTTTCCAAGGATAGTCTGACTCAGTTTAACTCATGGGGTTAACAGGAAATATAAGAATACAAGCACAATGGTTGATAGGAAGAATAACATTTTGTTCCATATATGGTAGCTGAGATACAAATGTGCCTATAAAATGAACAAATGCTCAATAAACCAGGAAAAGGGGGAAGAACATAAATAACGTGGTAAATAAGAAAGTACCACTTATCTACACATTGTTGATGATACTTTGCATTTGCTTGACTTGTGGCCCCCAGGGTAGGGGGGTTACAAAGAGTGAAAAACAAATACACTCAAGAAATGACCACATGAACCAGGATCAATCCCTATGTAGAAAGCAAGGGCAGCAACCTGGTGGATCAATATGAGGTATGTGAAAATTGGGAAGTAGAGTATTTTACTCACCACTACAATAGATTGCTCAGCATGTGTCTAAACCAATATCTGAACAGACACCTGATGACAATGATGTCAGTGTTCAGGATTCACTTGCTGATTACCTGTTATTTCAGCTGAAAAAGGTAGCTTGAGGGGTCTTCAGAATGACACTGCAAGATACAATTGCATGAAAATGAGGACAATCTCATGATTCTCTGTCTGAACAAGATGATACAGTCAGTTCCTGAAATACATTTCAAAATGGTCATTTACTCACTTTACTGCAGCTGGAAGATATCATGCAAGGGTTAATAGGAATAACCATGAAAGATATTGCTGCTTTGAAACATGATGCCATTAAAGGACCTTGCACAGGAATAGAAGAGGTTTTTTGACATCTTACTTCTAATTGATCATGAGATGCATCAACAGAAAAGGTTATTCAAGAGCTGAATAGAGGGGCTAGAAAAAGGCAGAAAAAAGAAGGACATACAATTGGCCATTGAGAAGCACATCCACTGGCTTGAAGTGAAGCAGGTTGCCCTGCAGCACTTCATTGAAAGTGGGGACATGACGAATGAGCTCCTATACACAGAGTTAGCAACAAACATACAAGAGCTTTTACAGGCTGTACAAACAATTACAAAGACATTGAGTGCTAGAGAATCTCCCATGTTGCTGAAGGGGACTGTATCAGAAATCATCAGTACAGATGAGTCATCTGATAGTAGGGAAAGGAGTAATAACTTAATTACAATCTCACCTATGGAGAAGAGATTCCAACTAAGCCTCCATCACACCAACCCAGTTATTTTGCTCACCTTGTTGATTGTGATGGTCTTGAATGTCTTTGAACACCTTACTTGCTTATGAAGCAATGTTATGCTGCAACTCCTAAACTTGCTCTTGAGAATCACCCAGGCCTCTTTCAGCCATTCTTGCTCTTCAGAAGAAGCTGCTTGCATTCTCCAAGACATTCAGACCATTTACAAGACATTTAAACTAGAACCATCAACAAAGATGTGTGTAACATGTGTCAAGTGTTGCCTTATCCATGCCCTCATGTTCAAGAAGACCACAGTTATCTATCCTGAGTGGTGCAACTTCAAAAAGCACTGTGGAGACAAGCCATGTGGTCAGCTTCTTGTCAAAACAATGAAGTCTGGGAGACTGAGGCTTGGTGAACCCATGAAAACCTTCACTGTTCAAGACTACAATGATTTTTTTGGCAAGTCTGCTCAGTTGTTGTAGAATGAAAGTAGCAATGGAATGGAGTACCAGGTTGAATAACAGGTATTAGCTATGAGACATCAAGGATGACACAGGAATCACTGAAGTTGCAGGGCCTGATAATAAGCCAGTCATGGATGGACTGCCATGAAAAGACCTCTGACTGTTACAATTTTCCCTCCTGTTACTCCTTTGTACCGCTACCATTCGCATCTTCCTTTCTACTACAGACTCTATACTCAGACAACTCCTCCAAGGAGCTACGTGTACGTTTATACTGTTTCTAACATTACGCTTACTTCTCCTTTGCTTCATTCTCGAGTATGGACACTTCCCCGCATGACTCGGGTTTAGCTGCCTTCCGGATACCAGTTTCTATTACATTCCTTCCCATTCCACATCTCGGTAATCCGCAGCACATTAGTCACTTCCTTTGACTCATCTTCCGAGTTCTCCGATGTTCCATCTCGTTCTATATGCCTCCCCTTATCTCAATCGTCTCTGTACTTAAGTCGCTACTGCGCATAGTGTTAGGCATTCTGTTCTTTCTGTACTCCCCTGCAATCAGAGCAGTCTCTTTCTTAGGCCTCGTCACCCTAAGTTAGTTATCTTGACCTTGTGGTGCTAGCCGTCTCTAGCAGCTGTGTTCTTGAGTGTTGCCAAGCTGCGACACCGAACCTTTGGTCAACTGTATGGTATCAAGTCCGTCAAGGTCATCGAGCTCATAGAAGCGTAATTCCTACACGTGCTCATTTGCTCTGGAATAGGGTGCTCTCTCACCTTGAGCATCGTCCAGCCATCAGCTGAGGAACCCACAAAGGGTTGAAGTTGTTACACAAGTCTTTGCTTGCAGTGTAACAGTAATGAGATGGCACCTAGAATAGAGGCCTTAGTCCATACCAGAGAAACACTAGCCATAGAACTTGAAGAACTTAGTGAAGGACATCAATGATAAGAATGAAACAAGGAGCAACAACATGCAAAAGGTAAACTTGTAACACAGTGCACAAGAAGAAAGAAAGATAGACAGAGATTGATGATGACAGCAAGTGGGCACAGGTAAGAGAGAAAGAGAAGTGTGACAACAGTAAGAGAACAGTGACAGAGTGTAACATGGGTGATGGCTGGCACATGAGATGGGAGAAAAGATAATGATGGAGTGTGATGACCACAATGGTTGGTGTGCAAGAAGGAAGAAAGATGGCAGTGATGGAGATTGATGATGACAGTAAGCAAGCACAAATAAAAGGGGGAGAGGGGTGTGACAATGGCAAGAGGATGGCAACAGAGTGTAACATCAGCAATGGCTGGTGCAAGAAGGAAGAGAAGGCAGCAATGGAGTGCAATGACTGCAATGGCTAGTGTGCAAGAAGGAAGAAAGACAGCAGCAACAGGAATCAACAATAACAGTGAGCAGGCATGGTGTGATGATGATGGCAACAACAATGAACACATCAACAACAAGGGGCACACAGGGAAGGGGGGGAACACTGAGCAGACAGAAAGTGGGGCAGGAGTTATATGAGTTCAAGGCTATGTCATTCAGGAAAGTCTGACATACCTTTATCAGCAGTTTCCTGGGGGCATGTGGGTGCACAAAGCATGATATCTGGAAGGGTGTTTGGAGTCCGTTGATGTGTGTAGCATAAGGGTTACCAAGAGTAACAATGGTCACAACACTCCCCCCAGGCCTTCTTGAACACTGACTAATCTGCTCCACTTGGAAATCCTTGGGAAATGTACTAATCAGCAAACCTAAACACTGGGCCAGTGTTGGACCAGCAGGATATAAATGGGAATCTGCCATACAAGGTCTTCCGGTCCAATCAGAGTCCTTGTTGAGCCTCGCGTAGACTCGGTTGAGGCTCGTAAAAGCCTTCAGAAACACAACGTAACACTTGCTCTTGCTGATGCACAATCATCACAACACACTTCGCCACGCACATTATGAGGCGCGCTCAATTGCACAGTATATGTACTCAAATTTGGTTGTATGATTACGGAATGTGCGCAACTGTGTGGATCCACAGACCAATTATTTCGTTTGCCTTTGACTTTTTGCAGCGTGGTTTGCTCAAGATATGGTGGTAGGTGAACTGCTCACCTCACTTGAGAGGTCGGAGTGCCGAAGGCCAGCTCCTCAATACTAGATGCAGCGATCCGGCATTTATATCCTCGATTAGGTGTTCAACAAAACCATTCAAGCTGGACTCTCTGCTTTATCATGATCCAGAGCTTGGCTACCCTCCACCA
>JBBPKF010000635.1:0-10774 GCA_038089175.1 Binderoboletus segoi | reverse complement strand
ATAAACCTTGATACATTGAAAGTACTCTCGAAGTCAGTGATGTCTTCGCCGTTCCCAATCTCGGCGATCTGGGACGCTGATGCAGCAATCTGCATGGTTTTAGTTGGCACAGTGAAGAACGCAGGACTAAGCGACTCACCCGCAATAACTGGATATCAGGAAACTTGTCTAATTTGGCTCCTATTTTAGTCCCGCGTAGAATATCCTTCACCAGGAAGGGTTCTGCAGTCAGCGGTCGTGCAATTCCAATGACTAGTTCAAAAGCATCAGCGGCTTGACTAGGAAAAGAATCCATCGTACTGACTGTCCGTGGAACCCAAGTTTATTGCTTCCGCCATCGCCTGTGTTGTTCTGAAGCCTCCCGTGACAGCGATCTTTGACTGCGTTAAATGCGGCCTGAGTCGATCCGCGTATCCGATGAAGTATGCCTCCCGTGCGGCAGAATACAAAGTCTGGTACAAGCACACGTGAGGCGGCGGCTTTCGCATGAACGGAATGGGACTCACTCTATGCTGGACGAGGGATTCTTCTGGCTCGTAGGTCCTGCCACTGACTTCGATCAAGTCAACGGCAGCGGCCTCCAACATTCTTGCTGTCATAATCGACTCCTCTGAGCTGACCCCATCGGGTAGAGAATCCTCACAATTGATTTTGACAGAGATTAGGAACGTTGGATCATTCACGACCCGTTTGATTTCGGTGATGGTCTCGCGTAATATCCGCGTACGGTTTTCTAGACTTCCACCGTATTCATCCGTTCTGTTGTTGGTCCTCTGAGAGAGAAACTGGTGGATCAGGTAACCATGCGCAGCATGAATCTGCCAGGAATTTATTACGGCTCCGCCTGAAGAAAGAATGTGATTTACCTGAACGCCGTCAAACCCGGCTTTCTTGAGGAACGAGGC
This sequence comes from Binderoboletus segoi, assembly GCA_038089175.1. Lineage (NCBI taxonomy): Eukaryota > Fungi > Basidiomycota > Agaricomycetes > Boletales > Boletaceae > Binderoboletus > Binderoboletus segoi. The sequence continues at coordinate 9,869 of JBBPKF010000635.1, read as the reverse complement.
CGCGTATGCGAATCGCCTTACAATGTCCCTGATTCCGTCTCTAGTCAATGGCGCTGGCCTTGCAAATAACACGCCAGAAGTAGACGGGTGCTCTATGTCCGATGATGACTCTGAGTATGGTTGGATTGTGATGGACACTTGTCGTCCTGGATGACTGAGCTGTCCGAGGACGAGACTCCCATGTGACTTGGCAGCCCTTGCTAGTCCCTTGTAACTCCCAAGGTAACTTCGAGGCAGATCGCGGTCAATGATCATGTTACCTGCGACGCTGTTGGAGCGGAAAAGAATCATATCGGATAAGAATGGTGACGATACCTGAAGCTTCTAGGTGGTCTTTTTTTATCTGAATATTACCAGTGACTATGATCCCTGCAGAACACTGGCTCAGGAATTGTATTTGTCACCGACAGTGCCATACCTATGTCTCCCACAGCCCAGGTCTCATAAAGGCGAACAAGCTCCTCGGTGGGTTGACCACGTTCCATTGGATCGTAAGGGGAGAACGTTGAGAGGCGTTCTGACATCGCACTCTTCATGAGCTTATTTTTCGTAGTTTTTCCGCTGAACGGAAATGTCAATGTTTGCCCCAAGGTCACAGCATGCGAGACTTCGGGCGGAGCCATGATGAAGGGCTGTTCAGGTTGGATCGGTGGGTACGGATATTGAGGTGCATTCCACCATAATCCCTCGTCTTTATAATCCATGCCCCCATCGGGTTCTTGGAGAGCGAATGATACATGTCCAAGCATGCTCGCAACGTGTGACTTGTCTACTGTAATTAAGGACTGACCGGGAAGAGTGTAAAAGAAGATACCAACATTGATGCTAAGCCGAAGTTCGTAGATAACAGTGTGATCCTTCCGCCCAGATTCTGCAAAGATGCGCCAATGCAGTAGCAGAAGAGGTAGTCAAAGAAGTAAAGGAGAAATCGGCGCCCATATGAGATAAGCCTGGACTGAAGAGCTTGAACTCACTGCTTACGACGATATTCGATACAATGCTCAGTATCGTAAGACCTCTTGAAGAAGCGATCCCAGCGGGCCAAAGCCCATAGAGAAAAGCGCGAGGATCACCTGTCAGATTTCTACGATACTAGTCATTGAATCGAAGCATCTTTCACATCTGAGAGAGTAACTGACTTGTTCCCTTATTGCCACTTTGGGCACAGTGACGTTGAACTGGCAGAGTGCAGCGAGTATGGACTCTGGAGGTACCAGGTGATGGTGAAGGCCTGTGTGAGACATTTGCATACAAACCTCGTGTGCGTGGTAAGACGGAAGCTGCAAACCCCCGACGCCAAGTCGCCATGATACGAGTAATGTCCAAATAGGGTTGGTGGGTTGATTCCGCTTCTTTCGCTTGAACTCCTTGCGGGAATATATTGAAATAAGTACGAACCGCCTAGTCTTGTAAGTATTAACCACTCTGTGGCACCTGACATCGGAGGTCAAACGACTCCGACTTGCATCATCCGATGGTTCGAATCAGTATATTATTGCCCTTAATAGAAGACGCAGATTATGCGTTACGTCCATCTTGACCTGGATAGCACGTGAACCAATGCAGGAAGCCTAGTGACTGTTGACATTTGAAGGTAATGAGAGTGTACCACCAAAGCGAGTGTGAAAGCAAGCACGCAGACAATCTGTTGATTTCGCAGACTTATTACAATCCTCTGTTCGTCGGGTTCGACTAAATACTTGATCGGGTCATTTCATAGCACGAACCACGATAATTCTCTTACTTCCATAACATCAAGTCATAGGTTTATAATGTTGCTGCCATGTATTTCAGTTCAAAATGCCGTGGGTGGGTCAGAATCGCGCCGTCAAATTCGGTTCAGCCCGATCAAACTTTTGAATGAACTTTAATACGACTGACTTCTGGGATGCCTGCCACCCCCACCATGTACAGTCAAGACGAATTACGAGGGCCTATTTAGAAGCCAGTAGTTACCTCATTTGGTTATCACGCTTTTCTTATCGAAATTGGCTTGCACTGACCACGGAGTCATCTCGTTCAAACTCTGATTACTTCGATCATCGTCCGAGAAATGGTGTTTGATCCTTATGTATGGATTCCAGGACAGCGTCTACTGGAAATGTCGAAATGGGTGTCACAAGGCGCCGAAGCTGCAAGTCATACCATTCCCTCTATCATAGATATCCATGCTCATTGATCGCCTGCGTTCGACGTTCCGTTAGAGGGTATTCAAGACCTACGTCAGGTTCAGATCTTCGCATGATACATGGGGTCCTCTTGAAGCTGACATCAAGGCGGGTTGTCCGTCAACCCCTGTCATGGATGACATTCTCTTGAAACACCGATTCCCCAAGGAATACCGACACCCGACCTTGGATAAAATGCTGACGCGGCAGCGCTTGATTGGGGAAGCTCGTACTTTGATGCGATGTTTGCGGTAGGCGTAATATCTGCCCTGTGACTTGGCCCGACTGAACCAGACCCCGGCTTCATCGTAGGGCGGGTATAAACGTGCCAGGTATCAGGCTGGTGGATGTGGACGAAGGGTGTCTGGGGTTGGAGTTTATAGAGGGCCCACCTGTACGGTATCTGATCCCAGCAGGGATTGACGAGCCGCGCTATCGCCTGGTGTTCCACAACGACGACGACGGCGCAGAGGAACCGGACTATGAAAAAGTCGTCGACGATATAGGCACTCGGGCAGCCGAATGGGGTTGCGTAAACAACATTTCCGTAGGTGCGTGACGCTTAGAGCATAGACTGGACGTCCGGCTGATCCTCCGTTTTCAGCAACGCTCATGGAGAAGATTGGTGTTGAGATTGCCAAGTTGCATCTTATAGATATCATTCATGGCGACTTGACCACGTCGAACATGATGCTCCGCGCAAGCAACAACGATCTTGTGCGTAGGGGCGATTTTATTGATGTCCGCACACCTTTCAATACATTTGTCAGGTGTTGATCGACTTCGGCCTTTCTTATCATTCCACCCTTGTGGAAGACAAAGCAGTAGACCTCTACGTTTTGGAGCGTGCTTTTTCGTCAACACATCCCGAATCTGAACCCCTATTTGCATCTGTCCTCGCAGCATATGCGAATCGTATTGGGAAATACTGGGATCAAACCAGGAAAAGGTTAGATGAAGGTAAGATCAACGATCGTGCACTAGGCACTAGGGCGTTCAGTGTTGAAATGTCATTTTCAGTCCGTCTTCGTGGCAGAAAGCGGAGTATGGTTGGCTAAGATGGGGAAATGTTGGGAACAGAGATGTTATCATAGACTTCATCGTTTACCAGTTGACTTCGGTCGCCCGAACTTGTATGCAGAGTAGACGCGACCATTGATCCAACGTATTTATCATAGCTTCCCGATGCGGTGTACATGTGACTTGGTTATTTAGTACAAAGGTGAATCGATTCCGACCGACAACAACAAACCGGAGGTCCGTCCAGCCGTACCTTATAGAGGCTCCCTGCCAGCACAGATTCTCTCAATCCACTCCACCCCGCTGTGAACTTTCGTCAGGTTCTCGCAACCTGTCTCCGTGATCAAGACATCGTCCTCGATCCGCACCCCTCCCATGCCTTCATAGCGAGCAAGAACTCTGGTGTTAATGTAGGGTGAGCTATGAACGTTGTAGGATGTCAAGAGAGCAGGGTGGAAGTAAGCACCCGGCTCGATGGTCTGGTTTTGAAGAGTTGAGAACGATAGAAGAGCGTGGTAATGCAGGCACGACGACTTACAACTACCATCCCCGTCTGCAACGGCAACCTCAACCTCAGATTCTTGTAGAAATCCTTGTGCCCGCCAACTACTCCGCTCACCCCATCGTTACCAACAGCAAAGTATTTACCGCTCCCGGCTGGCCGACTTGCACTTGGTACGTCATGTACATCCAAACCCATGGAGTGCCCTACCCCATGGGGGAAGAAAGCAGCGCTGAGACCCGTGAGTAAGATTTCCTGGGAGAGCGCCTCTCGTGATTTCACGGTTGCCTTGGCAGCTGAAGTGTTTGTGTAACCATTCACGTGGCCGTTGAGACCTGAACAAGATATCAGTAGTTGAGAGAGCAGTAATGCAGTGAGAAGTGACAGGACAGCTTGTATGAGAGTGACAGACCTCCAATAGTCTCATCGGGGTTCTTGAATATGCCCATATCTAGGAAGCCATCAATAAGCACACGGTGACACAATAACTGTACGTCATCCCAATGGACTCCAGGAGCAGCGAGCTTGAAAGACTCCTGCAGCGATGACGTTAGGTCCGAGAGAGCACGGCGCATAACAGCGGAACCTACGGCTTGCATCCTCAACACAACCTCATACACATTCCTTGCTTCCTCCGTGAACTTCCCATAATTCCCGACCGGCATCGTACGCGTGACTGTAGTCAAGACAACGAGATGTGAAATTAGCGATGATGATACGAAAGGGGCCGGGTAGGCCAGATCGGCCTGAGGGCCAAGGTTCGATGCAACCGATACTTACTGTCTGAACTGTAACAATCCCACTCACACCCAGCATCAATCAACAAAATCTGGGGTGACAATTCTTTCCTTTCTATGCCATCTTCGTCATTAGAGTGCGCGTGGGTGAGGCATCCTGTGTTCCCTATGTCCTGGTAATTTACTGGACCCCACGCAAAGGCACGGTCATTGCAACAATAATGCAGCGTCGAGGCGCGTGTAGATGCTGCCACAATAGGTAGATAAGCTTGGTGAGTGGCCCTGCAGTCAAGAATGAGAACCATCCCAAAGATGACATCGTCAGGGGGATCAAGATAGCTGACCCTTCTCGCCTGCACGAAGCTACGAATATCGCTTCTGCTTCTGCTTCTTTCTCAATCAACCATTCACCAGGTAGGACGGGCGTGTGCAAGGATTGCTTATTAATCTTGCCCGCAGCGGCCGACCCGAGCACACGCATGATAACTTCGTGCGCGCGTGAACTGATGTCATTAGCTTTGCGGATCATAGCAATCTCGTACGGATCCTTGATAAGTCGCGTTTTGTGAAGCGCTGGAAGGAGGGATTCGGTCGTCGTTGCCGCTGTTTGCAGGGCCGCTTGTAGACCATCCAATCCGCTAGAAGAAATGTTGGGGAACTGGTCCGTTTCAGGAAGGGTGTGGATGATCGTCCCGTGCGGAAGTTGTGAGATGGCGGTTACGAGTTTAGGAAGATGCTCAATCTCGTCCACTGCATACATATTGCAAGCCTCCTGAAGTGTGGGGGGAGCGGGGGACCACAAAAGATCCTCCACTGTGGGCTCAAAAATATACAAGGTGGTCTTCGGCGTGTAGTCCAACCCCTGATTCTGTGCGAGAGAAAAGGAAGCGGGGTCATACAGCGTCAGTAGGAATGATCCGGGAACATTGCAGCCAGTGAGATAAAAGAAGTTGGATTCTTGGCGGAAAGGAAGTTCGCGGTCTGTGTCATTCCGATAGGGAGTGGTACCGCCTGAAAGTAGAATCGCATGAGGCTAGAGGTAGCGTCGGTGAGTGAATCAGCGATGAGCAGTCTTGGAGACAAGATGGAGCGATGCCTTGGTTCTGTTCTCCACAGACATAGACTTCAGTAGTGCGTCAAAAGTCCTGGTAACATGATCCTTTGCTAGATGCCAGGGTTAGACGCTGAATGGATTACGGCGAGCCAGCTGACATGCCGAAGACACCATCGTCATGTATGCAACTACGTACCAGGGTATTTTCCGCTCAGATCTGCGCTTCCTGTCATCATAGGAAGGACTCCAAATAGTCAAAGGAATTGGGTGCAGCGGAGAAAATGACGTCCTGCCTGAGTGTTGCCACGAAAGCTTGGGCTGGCATAATCACTTGGGAGGTAGTTACTAAATTTGAGGATAGAGGGGCGAATTAATCACAGTTGCCGTCACGCCGATGGTGAAGCGGTTATCATGCTTGCCTTCCAAGCAAGCGGCAGGGGTTCGACTCCCCTTCGGCGTATCTTTTTGTTTCGGTTGTAGTATCACTGGTGATTTAGGCCGTAGACATGAAAGGTGCTATGGGATCCTATGTAAACATAGTCCATAGGTGTGCATAGAAAATGGGCGTCTCCATAGGTTGTTTCGTACCAGTCCCTATGTATGCATAGTCCTGCCCATGCCCTTGGATCTCATGGATTTACATAGATGCACTCAATAAAAAAACCATTGAGTCCATCTATGCCATCCTATACCATTCTATGCGTAGACAGCACACAGACGCCCGTCCCTCATAGCAGGCTTTTTCACTGGGGTTCGGGGATAGTAATTGCTGTCCCGTGGATCGTTATTAGTCAGAGCTTTCCTCGGCTCAGGTCGAACTACTGACTTGTCACGGTTGTGATACACAATGATGGGTGATATGTACCTGCTTTTCGACTCGCTACTTCAACCTCTTGACTTCTGCGCTTTGAAATTGGTGTAATTCAAACGATTCAAACCGGAGACCTCCCTGTGAACCTGAGGATGTCATGCTGGCAAGTATCATAAATCAAGCCCCCAGCGGGTATTTGCCGATTATCTGCCAGTGTTCCTGATACCGTATCATGAATGTAACACCGCGTGGCCGCTTCGGACGGATCACGGATACTTGGCTTACCGGAGAGCGAGTATATAAAGCCCCCTCCTCTTCTTCACTGTGGAGTCCGCGCGCTATTCGTAACATCCCTAAAGGATGCTTAAACGTGCTGTGCATGTACGACGGTCCTCGTTTGCAACCGTCGCACCTTCGTCGCCCAAGCTTACCATCGGCATTCGCCGTGAGAACCCGGCCAGAATCTGGGAGCGGAGATGTCCGTTGACGCCTGACGTCGTCCAGTCATTGGTCCACGAGGAGAATGTAGACGTTCTGATTCAGGATTGCGACAGGAGGGTCTTTCCAGTACACCAGTTTGTGAAGGTCTGTGTCAACTGGTTGGAGATAGACAAGTGGACCCTGGTGGTCTTTCGAACTAAAGCGTTTTCTTACAGGCTGGGGCGAAGATCCATCCCAACCTTGACCCCGCACACGTCGTCCTTGGTATCAAAGAACCACCACTCAATGAGCTAATAACATCACCGGTACCGCCATTTGGCACTGCCAGCTCCGGTTCACCAGTACCTCGCACGCACCTCATGTTCTCTCATACCACGAAGGGACAGCCTTATAACATGGAACTGCTGTCCCGTTTCCTGAGTCAAGATCCGCGGCGTGACCTTCCATCGACACTTATAGACTACGAGCTTCTCACGGGACCGGATGGGAAGAGAACCGTTGCTTTTGGATGGTTTGCCGGAGGTGGGAAGATTGTAATCTATCACCGGTTATTCGGGCCTTGGCGCTAATCGTTCCCTCCTAGTGGCCGGGGCTGTCGAGTCTCTTTGCGCCTTAGCTCACGCCCATCTCGAGCTCGGAGTTTCTTCGCCGTTCCTTGTGGGTGCAATGTTGTCTGAACTCTGAGGGCGTCTTACGAAACTCTTGGTTTCAGCATACACCCCGACCTCACTCTCATGTTGCCTTGCCATCCTTGCGAGCTGCCTTAAGAGCCATCGGCGAGGAAATCCTCAAGGATGGGACACCGAAGTCCCTAGGACCCTTTGTAATTGGCTTGACGGGGTAAGCCAGCGTCATGCGCCATGCTTCAGTTCCTAGATGATCTCGTCAGGAACGGAAATGTCTCACAAGGTGTGCTCTCCATCTTGAGTGAGCTTCCGATCGTGAAAGTTAGGGTGCAAGATCTTCCCGCTCTTGTGAATAGCCCAGGTGTGTCGTCTTTATTGAATAGATCAGGGATGCTCATTAATGGCTGTCGTCCAGATACCGACTTGCACAAGGTGTCTCGTCTTCTTCCTTGACTGCGAAGCCACTGTGTTGATGATCATCTAGATATACCTAGTTCAAGCTTCACCCGCCGAATATCTCTCTAGGATCGATGGCGGCCAATATGGCAGAACACATTATTACGAAAACCCGTCTTCTTACAGGTCCGATTTCGCTACGAAGGTACGGATACACATCCGGTCAATCAAAGATTGAGTCGAACTCAAGTTCACTTCCTAGGTGGCTCCTTATCTTACTCTTTTCCTCAACGGAGTTGGTTGGCTTCCTGGCTTCCCTCGTCTTATGACGAATGAAGATTTGATGACAGCACTTGCTCGCGCTGCAGAAGTCGGTCTTGCGAGGCTTGGTACGATTGGTGACATCAGCTGTGATATCGAAGCGAGTGTTTCACACATCTTCAAAAAATTCCATCTGATTACCATTCGTCTTCCACAGGGCGGCCTCGAGTTTATGTCGCGTGCGTCTACCATCTCAGAACCCTTCTTCAAATATCGCCCTTCGGCGCTTCCGGCTCACCTCCCAAGCGTGCAAATTATGTCTGTGGATATCCTTCCCTCCAGCTTGCCGCTTGATGCATCGGAACATTTCTGTCGAGTTTTGATGCCTTACTTGAAGGCTGTGATCCGAGACTACAGGGGTCAGCCTGTGGAACAGGAATACTCCGAGGCCCTACAGTTGGCCACTGTCGCCAAACATGGTCAACTCCAAGGAATCCATACCCGGCTGGAAGGTCCTCTTGATATGTGGCGACGATCTGCAGCCAACCCGGAGAGTTCCCCAAGGAAAAAGAAAGTGCTCATGCTCGGGAGCGGGATGGTCGCTGGACCTGCAGTACAAGAACTATGCAAGCGTTCGGACGTGGAGTTGGTCGTTGGTCAGTAGTTCATTTGTATCCGTACTCTACCACTGTGGACTTATCGCACCATCTTGTACATTATTTCCATATCCAATGTGTTTCGACTACTAGCCAGTAATTTGCGCCCCGAAGCTGAGGGTTTGATACGTGGCCTGTCCAATGCCAGCGTATGCTTGCTAGACGTCGAGGATAGAAAGAAAGTTTCGCAACTCGTTGAGGGTGCCGACGTTGTCATTAGGTGGGTCGAATTTGACACAATGAAGCGGAGTGCGTGAATGACCGTTGTGTCGATAGCCTTCTGCCCGTCCCGTTCCATTCATCCATCGCCGAGCTGTGTATCCAGCACGGCAAGCACATGGTCACCGCATCATACATATCACCGGCCATGCGCGCCTTGCATAACCGGTGCGTGCCGTTCTTCCTTTCCCAACGTTTTGTCCGCTGCTTATCGGAGTTCTATATTTTAGTGCGGAATCTGCCAATGTCATATTGCTGAACGAGATCGGCCTAGACCCTGGCATCGACCATTGTTCTGCACTCTCGTTGCTCAGGCAGCTAGAGAAAGAGAACAAGCGAGTCGTATCGTTCATCTCCTTCTGCGGTGGTCTTCCCGCTCCAGAGGCATCGAACGTCCCGCTGGGATACAAATTCAGCTGGAGCCCCAGGGGCGTGCTCAGTGCGGCACTCAATGGAGCTAAGTTCAAGCTGAATGGAGAGGTAATTCGTAACCCTCCACCTCTGGAATCTGGTCTCCCTGACGTTGATACGATAGGTGACAGAGATCCCCGGAGAGAACGTGTTGAAATACCACTTCCCCAATGTCCCCGTTTCCAACGTGCTGAAGTTGGAGGGCATCGCCAACAGGAACAGTCTCCCGTACGCGGACACGTACGGACTCGGGCGACTCGAAGACCTGCGAACGGTTTTACGAGGTACTCTGAGGTGCGCGTCTCGACCTTTTTTTGCGTCTCTTGCTGTACGCGTGCACGACTCTCACGCGCGGTGCTTACACAGATACCCCGGTTTCGCCAGTCTCATGCATGCGTTCAAGTCCATGGGGTTGTTGGACGCAGATCCGTCGTCCCGCGTCACGCCCCGGTCTTGGTCTGAGCTTGCCCGATTGGCGCTGGAGAAACGGACGGGCGAGACTGTTCCTGTGGATTCGAGGTCCCTCGTCTCCGCGCTGTCGGGTGTCGTTTCGAACCGACGACAACT
>JBBPKF010000634.1:0-10775 GCA_038089175.1 Binderoboletus segoi | reverse complement strand
AGGGTTCGGAGCGGCCATGAAAGAAGATGAGGTCAGAGGGGACGGAGGAAGAAGAGGAGGCCAACAACTGGGTGCAGTGCACCCAGTTGATCATGGAGGTGGTTTGGGAACTCTGGGATGCCATGAAGAAGCAGAATGGGCTCCTGGAGGAGCTCATCTTCCTGAAGATGGAGGAAGTGTATGGGAGGAAGGAATCAGAGAGCGAAGGGGAGCTGGAGGAAGGAGAAGTGGAGGAGGTAGAAGAGGAGTTGGTGGATCTGGAGGAAGAGGCAGCGGGAAGAGTGCTGGAGTCTGGAGTTGAGGGCCAGACATAGCATAGTGTAGTCCAGCTGCTTGTTCCCCCTTGGCAGAAATGTATGGCATTTGACTGGATTAAGCAGATTGAGGTCCAGGCTTCTCCGGATACTGGAGATGGTATTCTTTGATGAGTTCTGAGGCATGACCAAGCTCAGTGGCAAGGAGCCAGGATGTCTCTTCGTCGGTTCCTTCATAGCTGGACCATCTAACCAGATACAGCAGCTTGCAGTTTCATCATCTGCGATCTATCTTGGAGTCGAGGATTTTGGAAATCTTATACTCTGGTTTTCCATTGACTTCGACTGGAGGTGGAGGGGATTGGGTGCGATTGGGGATGGTATTGGGAGTAGCAGGTTCCAGTTGCGAGACATGGAAGACTGGATGGACAGACTTCATGGTTTCTGGAAGCCAGAGGGTGAAGGATAAGGAGCCAGCTTGAGCTACGATGGGATATGGTCCTAGGTTCTTCTCGGAGAGTTTTTTGGATGGCCATGTAGAGCGGAAGTACTTAGCCTTGATGAAAACCTGGTCACCAACTTTGAAGTCCAGTGCCGGAGTTCACTTGGCATCCCCAGGTCCTTGGTACCATTCCTGAGTGGCAGCTAACTCCTGTCAGGGGTATTCATGGAGGGAGTCGAGGTCTATGGAGTACTCTCAGGCTCGGGCAGAGGTCAGGTCTCATTCAGGATGGATGGTGATGTTGGGGTGGTAGCCCTTATTGGCAAAGAATGGAGAGACACCTGTGGAAGTGTTCAGATCATTATTATAGGCAAACTCCATGAGGGGCAGGAGTTTGGACCAGTTGTCTTGTTGGTAGTTACAATATATCTGGAGGTATTGTTCCAGGGTCTGGTTCATTCACTCTGTCTGACCATTGCCTTCTGGATGGTAACCAGAGGTGAAATGGAGCTGGATGTCGAGAGCCTTTCTGAGGGAGCAGAAGAAGTGGGAGATGAACTCTGAGCCTCGATCAGAGGTGATGTGTGAGGGGACTCCATGTTTGGAGAAGACATGGAGGAGGAAGAGTTTGGCCAACTCTGGAGATGTTACCTTGTCATCTGTCAGGATGAATATGCATTGCTTTGATAGGTGGTCAATGACGACTAGGATGGCAGTGTGTCTGGAGAAGGTGGGGAGTTGTTTGATGAAGTCCATGGAGATCAAGTTTCATGGCTTCTCAGGGATGGGAAGTTGTTTCAGGAGCCCATAGGGCTTATGTCTGGGGACTTTGGCATGGGCACAGGAGGTGCAGGAGGAAACATATTCCTTGACGAAGGTCTGGATGCCCAGCCAGGTGTATTCATGTCAGATGAGTTCTAGTGTCCGGTTTTGTCTGAAATGTCTGGAGAGCGGATGGTCATGTTTGTACCAGAGGATGTGGAGATGGAGGTTGTTGGCCTCGGGAATGTAGATGTGGTCATCCAGCCATAGGAAACCTTCAAAGTCAACAGTCCAACAGGAGTTGGAGGGTTCGGGGGTGGACAGATGGATGGATGCAATGGGATTGGAGGGGAGTGCGGAGAGGATGTCACTGTGGAGTGATTCAATGTTGAACAGCAAGCCAGCCCAGAGGACTGGAGCTGCTAGATACATTGCTCAGAGGGATGCAGCGAGTTGTTCTTGTGTGAAGATGGGGCGGAAATTGTGAGGGTTGATGTGGGCATAGTCCCTATCCCCCTCTTTGGGATAGACGTTCTAGTGTCTAGTGAGGGCATTGGGTTTTGTGCCTAAGCATCTGGGGTGGAAGCAGATGACCATGTTGAACTGGGAGAGGAACTCTGACCAGTGGGCTTGTCGGCAGGTCAGGAGTTTCATGGTAGTGAAATACTCTAGGTTCTTGTGGTAGGTGACAACATCAACTGGAGTACTGGAACCCTCGAGGTAGTGCCACCAGGTCTGGAAGGACTCATGGATGGCGAGCAACTCCTTGTCATGGGTGTCATAGTTGAGCTCCAGAGCGGAGAGGGTGTGGGAGTAAAAGGCAACAGGCCAGACTTCTTCATCCAGGCACTGGAGGGAAAGGATACTGGCAATGGCATAGTCGGAGGCATTGGTCTCGACGATTAGTGGGGTGTCAGGGACCCAGTGGGTGAGGATGGGAGCGGAGGTGAAAGCATCCTTGAGACGCTGGAAGGCAGAGCAACACACATCATTGAAGTCCCATGGAACACCCTTGCAAGTGAGGCGGGTGAGTGGAATAACCAGACTGGAGTAGTCGTGGATGAAACGACAGTAGAAATTTGCAAGTCCGAGGAAGGATTGGATGTCTCAGACTTTCCAGGGCTCGGGCCAGTCTTGGATGGCCTTTACCTTCTCTGGGGACATGAACAGTCTGGAGGGAGAGAGCTGGTATCTGAGGTATTCCATGGAGTCCATATGGAATTCGCATTTTTCCAGTTTGGTGTAAAGTCTGTGTTTCCAGAGTCGCCAGAGAACTTCATGGACATGCTCCTTGTGAGATGCATGGTCAGTGGAGAAGATGAGGATGTTGTCCAGGTATATGATCACAGAGACGTCGAGGAGATCTGCAAAGATGGAATTGACAAACTGCTGGAAAGCTGCAGGGGCATTGGTAAGTCCGAACGGCATGATGAGCCATTTGTATGATCCATAGCACGTCCAGAAGGAAGTCTTCCATTCGTCGCCTTCAGTAATGCAGACCAGATGGTACGCATGCTGGAGGTCAAGCTTGGTGTAGATCTTCACATGGCTTGGAGCATCTAGGAGATTGGAGATGTGGGGGAGTGGATAGTGGTCTTTCTTTGTGATCTTGTTAAGGCCTCAGAAGTCAACACAAAGGTGGAGTGAACTGTCCTTCTTGCAGACAAAGAGGACCGGAGCAGCATGAGTGGAGGATGACGGGCAGATAAAGCCCATGGAGAGATGTTCATTGAGGAATACTCAAAGGGACTCAAGCTCAGATGGGGAAAGGGAATAGGTGGTGCCTATTGGAGGGAATGCGCCTTCTTCCAGATCAATCTTTAGGTCAAACAGGCAGTGTGGGGCAAGGGTGGAGGCCTTGCTTTTACTGAACACATCTGCGAAGTCGTGATACTCTGGAGAGATCGACTGGTTCAGGAGCAGTGGAAGCAGAGCAAAGATTGCTCTCTTGAGGGCAGAGTTGCAGACTGAACTGCATGGAGCCCTCTAGACGACAGGTGAGTGTGAAGGCTGGAGCGCTGATAAGTGCGATTGGTGGAGCCTTGTGGTCAGAGAAACGCAGTGGATTGGAGGGGACAGGGTCAGCCATAGGAGTAGGAGATGGAGGCTGCAGAGATGAGCTTGGAATTGCAGGCATGGCTTGTCCAGGTGAGCGGAATGAGATACTGTTCGAGACCCAATCAATCAACGGATTGTAGTGGGTGAGCCAGTTGTGTCCTAGTGCAAGGGAACAAGAACCATCCAGCAGAGTGACATAGAATGTTGTCAGAGTGATATCACCAGTTTCGAAATGGATGGAGAGGTCGATGGCTTGAGTGATTGTGGAGTTTGAGGTTCCATTGAAGAGACGGAGTTGGAGCAGAGGAACGGAGTAAGGGGAAAGTCCATGTGTATTGACAAATTTGCTATCTATAAAACAATCAGAGGAGCTGGAGTCTAACAATGTGGGGAAAGATGGGATTTCATAAGACAACAGAGAGACGGAGGGCATAAGGGATCTGGGGTCAAAAAGAGTGGACACATTGAGTCGGATCTCCTTTGGAGCACAGGAAGAGTCAATGCCCCCTCCAGTCTGTGTGGAGTCATGGAGGCTGCTGACTATTTTTTCGCCTCCGAGGAGGCCTTCAGTTTAGCTTCTGGAGTCATGGTCTTGGTCACGCGAGCCTTGGCTGCTTGAGAAGTGGACTTCAAGCACTCCTTGGCCATGTGGCCGGCTTGACTGCAGAACATGCACAAGTTGTTGTTGAAGTGGTGCTTGCGCTCTGCTGCTGTGAGCTTACCATTCTTTCCAAGCTTGGATGACAAGTCCAGCTTAGGAGGAGCGGATGCTCCAGAGGTGCTGGAGGTGCTGGTGGATTTACCCTTGGACTCTTTGGAGGAGCCGGAGGAACCAGTGGAAGTGGCGGGGGTTTTGTCGGACTTTGGAGGGTTGGGGGAAGGCTTCATCTGATGATTGAGTTCTGACTTGTGCTCCCAGTAGCACGTGTCGATTGTGTGAGCGAGTTGATGGAGGTCTATGAGCGTGGATGGCTTTCTGACATGGGAGATCTCGTCCTTGATGCAGTCTGGGAGGCCATTATAGAAATAGTGCCAGAGGGCACCATCTCCATATCCCCAGACTTGCAAAGCGATCCAGTTGAATTCTACGACATATTTATTGATCTTTTGACCATCTTTCATGGCCAAGTGATTGAGTTGGTGCTCCACATCTCCGATGGGGTCATGCAGTCCAAAGTTGGTTTGGAGCTCAAGGATGAACTCCTTGAAACTGTCCATCCAGAGCGGATGGAGTGCGGGATCCTCCATCTGAAGGAGGTCCAATTCAAACCATTCTAACACCATGCCCTTGAGATAGGACTGGGCGAAGGTGACCTTGGCACGGTCGGAGGCAAAGGCTTTGGGGTGATCTTGGAAGTTTAGTTCACATTGGACCAGGAAGACCCAGAGTTTGTGGGGTTCCATCCTGTCAAACTGGTCTGGTTCTCAGACTTTGGTCTGCTGCGAGGTTTTGGAGGGTTTACGGCGGGAGGAGTAAGCAAGGCCACAGATGGCATTTGCCAGATTGGTGAGGGTGTCACACAGGATCTGCTCATCTCTGAAGAATTTGGAATCTAAGTTGTCCCCTTGGAAATCGGAATCACCATTGGAGGGATCGTCTCTGGGCTCATCTGGATCTCTGGGGTTGCTGTGATTACTCGGGGTGTGGAATGGGGGTGGAGTGTGTGGAGTGCTGGGGTCATCTGGAAGCTCCTCAATACGAGCTCCAGGAGTAGGAGTTTCTGGGTGAGGAGGTGGTCCCTGGAAAGCGGAACCAGGATTTCATCTAGTGGAAAAACTGTGGAACTGTTCAATGAGGTCCAGGCCTCGATGACTGTTGCCAAAGGTGTTCAGGGGGTTGTAGTGGGGAGACGAAGGGGCATTGGTGATGGCCTGAGTGACTCTAGTAGCCATTGGGGTACATGGACTTTGTTGCAAGTGGGAGTTCGAATATATTGTTAAACTAGGTTGGACTAACTCTGGGAAACTCTGGAACTCTGAAGTTTGGTCAGATGGGACTTGACTTCACCATATGTGGTATGCCCTTGCACGAGTCCTGGTCCCAGATTGACAGAGTGGAATTGGTCGGAGGGTCAGAGGTCAGAGGAGAACCGTCAAGGTTCAAGTTGGAGAAGAGGTAGTCAAGTTTCGTTGATATTCAAACTGAGGTATTTACAGGCTAGAGTACAGGATTTATATACTACAGAGAAAGCAGATGACTAAGGAGTTTGGAGGTTGGGTAGGAGATGTACCAGAGGTGCTGCAGAGCTGTGCTCTGCAGTTAACACTGCACAGAGGAGTCTAGGTAGTGGAACTAATGCTAATATGAATAGAATGGAATGGAATGTAAGAATATGGAACATAATGGAATGGGGAGTATCGCAACAGAATGGAACGTTAAAGCATAGCATAGGTACAAAAGGAAATTGAACCAGAGTTGGATGGAGTTGGTATCGGAGTGACCTTGGAGGGTCGGAGTTGGACTTGTGGATCCGGGATATGACACGCAGTAACTCATGATAGCTTCTATTTCATATTGTTCCTCTCCATCTACTTCCTCAGGGGGTGGGGAGATGAATGGTGTTCTGTATTCTTCCATGCTGTGGAATGAAGATAAAAGGGATGCATGGAAGACAGGGTGGATTTTCCAGGTTGGGGGAAGTTTGATGCGATATGCCCATGGGGTTATTACTTGTCCAATAGTAAAGGAGCTGTATCTTCTTTGTGACAATTTCAGGGTTCTTCCAGGAAATCGTAAGTTCTGGGCTTCCAACCAGATCTTATCTCTGACTTTCCATGTCGGGATTTGGGATTTAATATGATTTTTCATTGTCAAGGCAGCTTTCTCATGTGCCACCAGGGCCTCTGCTTGTGCTTCTTCCAATGCTTTCATGTGATTTTCTAGCTTGGGGAGGAATGTTTTGTTCAGCAAGGGGTAAGTGCGAGGTTCATATCCAAGCATGACAAAGAATGGTATCTGTTTCATGAAGGAGTGAATAGAGGGGTTGTGGGAGAACTCTGCATATGGGAGCATTCTGATCCAATTGGTTGGTTGTGTTGTGCAAAACATCCAAAGATATGTTTCCAGCTCTTGGTTCATTCTTTCCGTTTGTCCATCTGTCTGCAGGTGATATGCAGTTGAGAGTGAAAGGGTGTAGTCCAGGAGCCTTGCTAGTTCTCTTGCAAAGGCAGATGTGAATTGGGGACCTCTGTCTGATATAATCCTGTCATGAAGGCCAAATCTAGTAAACACATGTTTGAAAAAGAGGTCTGCAATACCCACAGTGTCAATTGTTTTGGAACAAGGACACAGAATTACCCCTTTCAAAAGGCCATGGTCAACCATGACCATTACCAAGTCAAGGCTGTCCACCATGGGGACATCTGTAATGAGATCGACGGAAACCTGTTGGAATGGGCAGGTAGCTGTGGATGGGATTAGAGAATATGGAGGGGAGGTGGGGTGTGTGTTGACCTTGTTCACTTGGCATTGAGGGCAGCCCGCAATGAATTTTTGAACAAACCTGGCCAAACCTGGCCACCAGAAGTCATGCATCACTCTGGTCTGAGTTCTGAGTATACCTCTCTGTCCTGCTGTGGAGGTGCAATGGCAGTGTTGAAGTACATTGTTGTGGAATAGTTCAGGGATGTAGAGTTGTTGCTGGAAGAAGAGTTGGCCATTCTCAAATAGCCAATCTGATAGTGGAAAACATGGGATCAGGGAGTTCTTTTCTGTAATGCTTGTAAGGCTGATAGAATGAATGGGTCAGACAATGATAACTTGGCAATCTTGTCAGTGATGGCCATATCCAGAGTTCATATGAACAATGTGTTGGGAAGTAGCATGATGTTAGTGTTATTGTTTTTGTAGGTTGCCAGGTATGGATACCATGATAATGTGTCTGCCAGGGCCACCTGCGCTGCAGGGACGCTTATGAACTGTAAATCAAAGTCTTGTAGGAAAAGCATCCATCTTGCTTGTTTGCATGAGAGTTTGTGGGGGGAACAGAAGTACGTGAGGTTCTTGTGGTCTGTGAAGACCATGATGGGGTGGCCTGCTCCATGCAGGTAGTGTTTCCATGTCTTGAGAGCATGCAAAACTGCTAGCAGTTCTCGATTGTAAATATTGTAGTTTCTTTCTGCATCAATGAAGGTTTGAGAGTGGTAGGTGCATGGGTGATATTCGCCATTGCCATCTTTCTGGAGGAGGACTCCACCTGATGCGACTAGGGAGGTGTCAGTCATTATGGCAAAAGGCTTTGTGGAATCTGGCATCCTTAGTATGGGTTGGCTAATGAAAATCTTCTTTAGGGTGTTGAATGCCTTCTGTTGTGGGTTCTCCCATTTCCATGGGAGTTCTTTCTTTGTCAAATCATTGAGGGGGCAGGCCAGGTTGGCATAGTTTGGTACAAACTTCTGGTAGAAGTTGCAAAATCCTAAAAAGGACTGTACATCTTTGACCATGGTGGGCAGCTTCCATTCTTCAATCACCTTGACTTTGTGTGGGTCAAGGCAGACTTGTCCTTCTTTAATAACCATGCCAAGATATTCCATTTCTGGTGTGTTGAAGGTGCATTTCGGCAGTTTGAGGTATAGTTTTCCCTGGTGGAACTGATCCAGGACTCTACATGTATGGTTTTGGTGCATTGGGAGATCTGCAGATGCAAAACCCAGGTCATCCATGTATATCCCAAGCCATCCTTCTGCTATCATGTCACAGAATAGATGATTCATCATATTCTGGAAGTACAGTGGGGGGTTGGAGAAACTGAAAAACATGACCTGAGGTTCAAATAACCCTTTAGATGTAATGAATGCTGCTTTCCATCAACTCTCTTCCTCAATGAGGACATTATTGTATCCCCAGTGGATGTTGAATTTCATGAAGAATTTGGCATTTTTGAACTTGTTGAAGAGTTCAGAGATGATGGGGAGCAGGTATACATTCTTAACTGTATGGGAGTTTAAATACTGGTAGTCTTGGCAGGGATGAAGTTTTCTGTCCTTCTTTCCTACAAAAAAGAAGGGGGATACCTGTGGGGAAGACAAGGGGAGGATTTTGCCATTTTCCATGTTTTTATTAATGAAGTCCTTACATGCCTTGTATTCTTCAACATTAAGAGGGTAGACCTTTGCAACATTTGGGACCAATTTGTTGTTGGTGATGATGGGAAAATCAAATCTTCCATGATTCAGGAGAAGTTCACCTTTGGGGGGTTCATCAAAGACATCTTTGTATTCCTTGTATGCTTTGAGGAGTATTACTTCTGATTTTTGTGCATTCTGTGCAATCTCCATTGACAGGGTGACCTTGTTGATGAATGTGGTGAGCTGATGGCATTCCTCTACCATGGGTTTTTCCTCTGTTTGGAGTTTTTCTTTGATCAGGAGGTTTTCCATCCTCCAGTTTATCATCAGGTTATGTTTCATTAACCAGGGGTGCCCGAGAATGATATCTTCTTTTCCAAGATCTGTAACATAGAAGTCTTAAATGTGGGTGTATGGGGTGGGTCCATGGATAGTTAGTGTTATCTGGGACATGAACTTGATTGTGCCAGTGCTGTTTTCTGAGCCATCAGCATTCTGTATGAGGATAGTGTTCCTCATTTTCCTGAATCCTAATTTCTTTTGTCATAGGAAGTCCCATGAGATGAAAGATCCAGTGGCTCCACTGTCAAGGAGTGCTTTCATGTCAACTTTGTTTCCATTCCCATGCAACATGATCAAGGGATGGGTTGCTTTGTTCTTGGTGCTAGTTACATACATGGGGGACAGTTTTACAGTGGGGAGTCATTGCGTCAACTTAGAATGCTCCCATTTCAAAAATCTGATGCAGTGAGTTCTTCTTCAGCTTGCCCTTCTGGGGCTTCCTGTTCAGGCATACAGTCTTTGAAACATATATGGAGAACTTTCAGAATTTCTTCATCTGAGCTTCCTTTGAGATGAAGAGTTTTGACATATTCATCAATCAGGGAGGAGGGAACCACTCTTTGTGGCTTTGGTTGGTATGGGAGTGGTTTCACTGATGCTGCTGGGGTGGTTTTTATGTTTCTGACAGTTACCAGCCTCCAGTATGTTGTGGTTTTTCCTTTGCTGTGATTCTTCGACCAGCAACCTTGCTTCTTGCATATGAAGCACTTGTTTTCACTCATGAGCTTTGCCCTTTCATGTGGGCAGAGCTTGATGAAATCGATGTCCATAGCATTCGGGTCTCTGCTGCTACAGGAGGAGAAGGAGGACAAGTAATATGAACTGCATCTGAGGTTTCTTGCATGAGTCAGATTTGTGTGCATTTCTGCAGCCTTCTTGACCAGCAGTTCGAGGGTGGTGGGCACACCATTGATGACAATAGGGTCTCAGATTTCTGCATCCAGCCCTGTGAGGAACTTATAACATCTTTCTTCTTCATCAGTAATCTTTGCCTTATCAATGAGAGTTCTGGCATCCATGATGTAGTCTAGGAATCTGTCATCCCATCTTCCTTCATTGTTCTTCTTCTGGTGGAGGTGGAGGTGGTCCAGTTGGTACCGTGCATTTGACACTTGGTCAACTGGGAAGAACATTGCATTGAAATCTTCAACCATCTTGTTGAAGGTTTTATCTGTGGCTGCGATACTGGCATTGTTGATTTTATCATACCAGTGATCTGTGAAAGAGGCTCCTTGCCCTTCTGACATTCTATTCATTGTTGTGCAAAGCTTTATTGCATCTGTGCCATACAGAGCCATGTTCACTGTGAAGTAAGCCTTCGTGGCTTTCATCCATCATTGCGCATCTTTGGACTTGCCTGAGAAGCAATCCAGCAGCACTGCTTTTAATTCTGCCATTGGTGGAGGGGGTGACTGGGGAGGAGTGACAGCAATGGGAGAGGATGGAGGTGGAGGAGATGGAGGGTTGGGTGGTGGGAAAGAAGACAAGGATGATTCTTCAGGTTCAGGTGAGGGGAAGCGGGCAGAGTAGGACTTTCTTAGTCCAAGTAGTTGCTTAGTTCTTTCTGGGGATGGTACCCATGAACTTTCTGGGATGTGTGATGACATGGTTGGGACCAGCTTTCCTGTTGATGCTGATACTAGTTGTCCTGCATATGTGCTGGACTTCTTTGGTGCAGGAGTGGGAAGGGGAGCAGCCCAAGGGTCTTGGGATGATCTAGGGGCAGGAGGTCGATGAGAGGGTTTATTAGCAATGATGATGAGATGCACTCAGCAGAACAACACCTGTGAGCAAAAGATCTTGTTCTTTTGTTACACTGCAAGCAAGAGACTTGTGAGTTCCACTAGCAA
>JBBPKF010000631.1:0-10780 GCA_038089175.1 Binderoboletus segoi | reverse complement strand
GCAAAGTTTGCGAGACGCGCGGCGTTAACTCTGGGAGATTGATGCTCGCTCATCACTGGACGTGGTCGCACGCGTCTCACTACCGACGCGTCTTGTCACTTTATTTGTTTGGTTCACCCCCTGTTGACCTACTTGCTCGAACCCATAGGCCATACCTTGCTTCGCGCGAACGGGGGGTACGATTCCACGCGACCTTAGTGTAGAGCATACCGTGCTCAGGTTTGTATGTGTTACGCTTACCAGGTCGCTCACAACTTCAACCATGCTGTTGTGTACGAAGGTCCTTCTTCGGTCTCCGTCATGGAGGATCCAAAGCCCGTCATTACCCATCCAGACGATATCATAGTCGAGAGTGGCGTTGATCTTGTTTTGTGCCATGCGGGTGTTCACAACGACACGCCAGTGCATCTGCGGGAGGCAGGCCATGTTCTCACGAAAATGCTTGCGTATCACGGAGGATATTGCATATAGCAACCACATGTATGAAGGGCGCACGGCTGCTCGGTTGGCATCGTATTTGGACACGAGAAGTAAGGATGTTCTTGATGTAGAAGTTTTCGTTTTCTGCGGCAGATGCTCTAAACAATACCTGCCAGCATCATGGGGTATTGTACAGCCCTTTCCCCCTTGGTTCTCTTGACCGTTTACTTAGGTGTGTACATTTATAGGAATCAAGTTCTGGCGATCCTACTATAGGTTCCACTGATAGACTTACTCCTATTCCGTTCTAGTTCCCGTCTCGTATCACACTCGAAGCTTCCGGAAAAATGTCATCACATTATGATACCTTTCGATGTGACCGATGTGACCTGTAGCCGCCGCTTGAACTGCGATGTCAGCATTTTTTCAGATCGTAAGTCCCCTTGAATGTGTCGATGAGGCCAGTTGTGACTCTCGCAGGCGGGAGGGTAGGTATTTCATAACAGTTGTCGTTGGGAAGCATCAGACACCCCTGTATTCCAGGGCATATGGGTAGTATCGCTGGAAATCAATGATGGGTGTTGTTTGTTGTGTTGCGATGGGCCCGTACCAGGGAGGCCAAGCCGCAAGTCGCGTATATGATTGCCCTGGACTCGTGGCACATACCTCAGGAATATGCCAAATTCCCGTTCGCCAATTTTAATGTTCTCAAACTGTCCTCCTGGTACGGAACACGAAGAAGACTTTTGCATCACTGGCTGATATCTTCCCCGCCGTACGTATCATCCGGGTATCATCCAGCCTGTCGGGCCCAGGGCCAACATCAAAACCGAAGATAGCATGGCGTAGAACTCGCAGTGCGTGTTTCACTTGTTACTCTTGGCGTGCAGCATATGTGTGGCTATTTCAGGGATTCCGCCCTGGTGTATCTATTGCCGTGCTTGGTGCGGGCCTGGCTGGGCTCATGGCAGCCCACTCTGCCGTCCCACGGGGAGCTTCCGAAATGTGCGTGGTCCATCATGTCCCCGAAAGACTCCAGGGGGCGATTGGATGTGTGCCGGTCAATTTTTCGAAGAGAGACTTGGTGGAATTAATCGTGGCGTTGAGAGAAGGGGAAGTTTTTCCTTCTTCGGTGTGGGCAGGTGGGGTCGCCCACAAGCACAGGATCCTTGTGAGAGATGTAGACAGGAGGGAAGATGGTGCGCCTATGCTCTCCTCGTTCGGGTTTCATTCTCAGTGCGGTTGCGTTAACTGTCTGGAACCAAGCAACGACAGGTGATGGGAAACCGAATGTGGTCTTGGAGGCCCTGCCAATCCATGCTGTATGTCCTACTGGGGGTCTCATACGTATCCAGCGATCCTGGAGCGCCAGACTCTGATACAGCCAAATACACACGTTAAAATTCGCATGTACGCTGAGCGTCTACTATCAAGCCTGTTTCGTCAAAGGGGCCATATATCGTTCCCCTTCGGTAAGTCACTAACCGAGCCCTTTGCACGCTTTAAAATGTTGACAGGCAACACTTCTTTGTGCAGGCAAAATCTTCGAAACGAGACTACAGATCGAAACTTGCCAGTGCAGTGTGAGGGTACGTGCCAATATCGGCCACCTCTTTCTGGGTTGCCTCGTAATTTACTTGTCGACAAGTATATAACCGCTATCTCTGCGACCCGGTCTCATCACATCTGGGAAAGCAAAGCCTCGTGTCGCGAAACCCGTCGTCGAGCGATGCCACGGTGGCCCACGACAAATTCGATCGAAAGGTGGATGGGTTCATCAAGGTTTGTTACATCCCTGGTTAGTCAGGCGTGATGCATTGGATCTATCGCGGTACGTTTTCGATGGCGAGAGCGTGTAAGCTGATTGCCAATTCACTCCTAGCTCCGGTAGGACTAGTTCAAGGTGTGGAGTACTGGTTTGTCAGTATTCTGCGTGGTTGCCACTCGATTGTAGGCTGACTTCGTCCGTGGCAAATTAACTTCCAATCTATGGAGGTACGGGGCTGATCACTGATATTCACTCCAGCCTCTGATGATGTGACCTCGCACCAAGCGAATGTCACCGATTCATCCACAATACTCTATCACAGGATACGTCTCGATGCGGTGTCCGATTTCGAAGCAAGTGCCAAAAGCGTAAACACTATCAGGGGATGACACGAACATTCATGGTCCGTACAACATCCGAACCGAACACGTCGGCTCTCTATGATCCCTATTAGTCGGTCTATGGAAAGGAGTCTTGAAGCGCTGCATCACTTGAAGACGCGCGACCTATGGAACGGTTACGGTCGTGTTGGTCTTGCCGCACTGCGAGTTCCGAATCAGCATCGAAACGACGTACGAAACGATTCCAGAAATGACTTACGCAAGTCGCCACGGGTGTTTCGCCGCAGTAGTACTGCAAGTCGGGAACCTCGCACGGATATCTATGTAGTAACAATCGAGTTACGATCGCGACCAGCCATGGATTTACGAACACGATGCCCCTGGGATTGATGTTGACGGGAGGATCTGGCAAGATGCTGGATTGGACCCAAGCAGGCCCAGAGCACAACGTGGTTTGGACGTACTCTAGGTAGAGAACGTAGTCAGTAGAACCACTCCTGCCGCAGATAAAAGCAGGCAGACGATTGAATACTGCAGGATCGGTGTGCACTTGTGCGATGATCACCCCCCACATATAGCCATCACAAATAATGGGTGATGTTGTTGGCGCTGCCCGAGGAGCACATAAAACCACATCCACCACACATGTAATGAGTAGGAGAAGGGAAACGAAACGAAGCATCGTCGTATGAATCTTTCAGAGTGGGGCTGGGGAGTGAGGAGAGGCAAGCAAGACAAGATCGCAGGTGGGATGGAGAACATTCCAGGGGACGAGGAAATATTTATACTGCCAAAATTTCTGACTCATCTTTTGCTCGATCGGAAGATGATATCGCATTGAAGAATACGGGCAGTGCAGAACCCTTGGAGATCGGGGATAACTAAGACTTGATTGTTCGATATGATCGAGCCACAAGGGAGGGAAATCAGCGAGAACTTCGGGCGCTATGATCCTACGGGTATACATTGCCCCCATGAAGTCTTCATCTACACCCTGAGACACCTACGCAGTAGTATTGGAAATTTGCTAGGTTGGGAACCATGGAACCGAGGAGGTGGAATCACTAGCATACGAATTACCAAGTTCGCGTCGCGAGCAGTCGAGCGACCATAAGTCTATATCAAGCGCTGCGGGGACAATATCAGGCATCCGACCCTCAGGGCTCGTCCTCAAACAAGGTGTTTTGATCCACTCTAATAAAGAATGCAGCATTACACATAGTAGACTTCTGATCTATGCCTCGGATGATCATCGGTCAATGTTCGGCAAGTGGTTTAAGGTATGACTAGACCTTCTTCCCCTCAGATATCGGCGAATATTCCCCTTTGCGTCGAGCTACATAGCGCCGCAGTTACTCCTCAAGGAAGAAGTAATTTCCGGCAGCTAGAATGATTGAATTGAGCTGTCGGTCGGAGGAGAGTCATAAGAACTTACCCTTTTGTTCACGGTCCTTGATACTGTTCAACTTGTTCACACGAGGCCTGAAGTTGGTAGGATCACGCCGGAATGTAATCTCCAGAGAGGCCAAGAAGCGGTTCATTCCCGAAAGGAGGGATTGCGGTCTATGCACGGCACTAAGCGTCAGCGGGTACAACAGACATACATTTCACTTACGGCGTCGCCGTTGCAGTGATGGCTGGCTGGCCCTCAAAGACGATAACGCGGTCGGCTAAGTAAGTTGCCATTATGAAGTCGTGTTCGATGACGAACGCGGTCTTCTTAGCATGCAGGATGAAGCTGAAGGCAGATAAGAAGACGGATATGCACATCGATATATAGCGATATACCGTTTAATAACTTTGCTTGCGATGATGCGTTGCTCGGAGTCTAGGAAACTGAAATGAAAGGTGTCGGCGATAATTGCCCACAAGTGGCGAGGGTAACCGACCTGCTTGGCTCGTCAAGCAAATAAACCGACACATTAGGCTTGCCTGACTCTATATTGGCCATGGAAAGTTCGCGAACGTGAACAATACAACTTACCCAAAGCGAGAACGATCGCAACACGTTGCAGCTCTCCTCCAGACAATGTCTTTACCTCCTGATCCATGATGTTGTCCAAGCTCATTGGTTTGAGTACATCGCTCTGGAACTGTGGATGCATGAAAGCTTGCTTGATCTGCTTTAGCAAGAGCATGCGGACTGTCCCAGGGAACTTTGGAGATATCGTTTGTGGTTTGAGGGACACGGCAAGCTCCATCTTGTCCGTTTCGACATCGGGAGCCATCACACCAGCCAACAGGCGAACGAACGTAGTCTTTCCAGTGCCGTTCTCCCCAAGCATGACGACGATTTCGGAGTCTGTGAAGCTGCCCCCTTCGACAGTGAGCTTGAAATCACCCAGTGTCTTGGTCATCGCAGGGTAAGTGTAATGACGCGTTTTGTCCACTATTAGCTCCTCCGCAGTCTCCATCATCTTGAAAGATAACGAGTCTTCACGGAAACGCAGGTTCTCGGTAGGAATGAAACCATCAAGGAAAATGTTGATGCCTAGTTCCAAGGGGTTGGTCAACGACAGGTCACTTTCAGCCAAGTACCCACCTTCACGAACGGAATAAGGCATAGTGACAACCCCGTACATAGACGGCTTCCCATAGAGACAGCAGACAAAGTCAGACAAGTAATCCAAAACGGAAAGATCGTGCTCCACAGCTATGACGTAGCAATTTGGGTCGAGCAATGAGCGGATAACTTCTGCGGCTTTTAGCCGTTGCTTGATATCCAGGTAACTCGACGGTTCGTCAAACATATACCTGAAGGAGATCAGAATGGACGGTCCGGGCGGACTATGGGGCAAACATACACATCTGCCTTCTGAATACAAGACATGGCGATCGCGAATCTCTGAAGCTCTCCACCCGACAGCTGAGACACTTCGCGCTCGAGGACATGGTTTAACTCAAGGTCGTCGCACATTTTCTGTTTGTTATCGAGTTCTAGCTTGGAATCCAACATCTGGTCTACAGTCATGTTCCCTTTGATCGCGCGTGGTATGTGATCGACGTATTGTGGTTTGATAAGCGCCTTGAGATTATCCTCTAGCACTTTGGTGAAGTAATTCTGAAGTTCGGATCCACGGAAATATTTCAGGATCTCTTGCCAGTCGGGCGGGTCCTGGGCGAATAACATCCGTTTGACATGTTTCAGAGGGTGGAAACAGAATTCGCGTACATCGTATCGGCCCAAGTTGGGCTTGAGCTTTCCAGCGAGGATTTTCAACGCCGTACTCTTTCCGATACCGTTCGTCCCGACCAGGCCGAGAACTTGTCCAGGTCGGGGCGTGGGAAGCCGATGAAGCTTGAAAGCGTTGGCAGTATATCGGTGGGTGACTTCGGACTCGAGGTTGGTGGGAAGATTGATGATGGCAATGGCTTCGAACGGACATCTGACGCCAATCTATTTGAACATACAAGAGTAGACCCCGATGTGAACTCACTTCTTTACGCAGATACCGCAACCGATGCATAGGAACTCGGATATGAATGCGATTTTGTCCGACGACTTCACTTCGATACAAAGTTTGCCTAAGAAACAGGTCGGGTTAAGGATGATTAAACTTGAACCTGATCAGACACGACACGCACCCATCTTCACAACGGGACATGACTAGCCACAGGTTGACTCAGCCCGACGAGCGAAACGTTGCCGATCGGCACACCTTTTTACATTCTTGTGCACATCGCTTTGGCTTGCAGCGATTAGCATCGACGATAGCTATACGAGTGATTTTGTCCGCCATAGTCTGAGTGATGGCCAATGTTGATGCTCCCTCTAGGTTTATGGTCGCCTTGCCACGTGACTAACTGACTAACATCGCACAGCCACGGAACCGAAGGGATCCAGTGACTTGGACACATCCACCGACTCTCGGGCACCCAAGATGGGGAAGAATAAGACGGCTTCCAACGAAAAGAAGGGCAGCGGGAACAAAGATGGCGCCAACACCTCTGAGCAATTGGACGGTAAGGTAACAACCTACGCCTTGCACCGAGACTCTCAACCTGAGCACCGTGTTAGGCCAAGGGCGGGCTGAAACCCGCCACCGCGATAAACGTCCGACACATATTATGTGAGAAGCAGTCAAAGGCACTGGAGGCACTGGAGAAGATACAGGTATACGAGCGATCGTTGCTTTGCGCGGTCTTGCGTCGCATTAACCACAAACGCTCGGTACTCAGGGGGGGCAGCGATTCGACAAGGTCGCCCAAGAGTATTCCGAGGACAAGGCCAAAGGTACTCGCCGAGTATTCCCTTGGTTACTTTTTCTTATCTCTGGTTTGCAGCTGGTGGGAGCCTTGGTTGGATGACCCGAGGATCCATGGTCGTAGGTTATTAGTGCTTCTAGTGCCGTTGTACGGGGTTGACGACCGTGTGGCTTAGGGCGCATTCCAGGATGCCGCATTTGCATTAACGCCATCGACGGTGGACAAGCCTGTTTTGTCCCCATTGGTCAAGACCAACTTTGGGTATCACATTATTATGGTCGAGGGGAGGCGATAAACCCGAACGAGTACATATCGGTATACATCTGCCCACACTTCACAAGCGGTCTGCGTCATGCTAAGACTGGACATTCAACTATCTCATCGTTCACCACTTCATCAGCAGTGACAACCGTTATCGTTCGCGTGGAGATCGCAGTCCTGCGCCTTCTTCTTGGCTGCTCCGCATCTGGATCGGGGGTGGTGCCAGAAGACGTCACTTCTGGTTGAACGGTGGCTCGTCTAGATGTGCTGGATCTTCTCGATTCGCCGTTGTTGCGATCGACCGCTCGTTTGCGTTTATTTCCGGTAGGTGGAACAGAGTCGTTGAGGGATCCTGGCGAAATGCGTGACACCTCATCATCGTGGCGACGTATGTCCGTCAACAGGGCATTGCCCCTTTGCTTGCTGGCTCTACCGTTTCTGCGACGTCTGCTTGTGCCATATTGTATGACGGCTTTTCTGAAGTCAACGCCCTGCTTCTTGTGCAGGTAGTAATAGGTGACACATTGGGCAGCCGTCTTGTTCGGCAGCCGCTGTGCGATGAGACCAAATTGTTTCGGGTGCGCGGCGAACTCGTTGAGGAAAATGTCGCGCTCTTCTTCGGTCCAGTAATCTTGACTAGAAGATGCACTGTAAAATTCCGAGGGATCATCCACGATATTGTTCGTGTCATCATATAGGTAGGGTACAGAACCCTCGGTGACGGAGATCATGTCCGGAATTTTGGCCACGTTCTTGATTGCGAGATAGCTGGGATCCGTGAGTTCTTCAACTCCCAAGCTGGCAATGATCTGCTCCATCTCCAAATCCGAACGGACAGCGTCTCCCATAACTGCAGTTGAACGCCGGGTTGTCCTACCACTTGAAGGCATTGCAGACTCCTCCGGAAGTCCGGTCTTCTGGCCTTCGTCAAGGCGCGCACAGTGTTCTAGCCACCGTTCGTGCAACTCCAAGTATTCGACTTTCAACCTGCGGCACTTTTCCACGATCTCGGACTGGCGTTCTACAAAGCGATCCACCAAGGATGATCGAATAGCTTCGTGTGTGCTCGAGCTTCCAGAGGAGCTCGCAGAGAAAAGTTCTTTCGAACGATGACTTTGGTTGCCAGGAGGGGGAAGGAGGTTCCGGTTCGACACTACTTGATTGGCTCGGAGCACAGGAAATACCCGTTCTGTGCGCGATTGGCGGTCACATTGGAGACGTTTGACTACGACATATCGAACGCCCTCTCGGGTTGACTTGAGTTCCGTAGGTCGACATAGAACAGGATGATTTGCTGGCGAAGCTGGAACGGTGCTGTGATCACTAACTACGATTTTTAGCGAACTGCCTGGCCCCGGTGTGGTAACCACATTGATGCGATTAATGACCGACCCGGGTTCTATAGCACTTGAAGTGACGTCGGACTCTTTTTCCGGTATCTGTACGATGAGTGAGGGAGTTGTTGTCGAGGATGGAAGAAGCTCTTGGGAGTCATCAGGTTCGAGAGTGGTGGAAAGACCGAGGGTAGCACGCTCATCACCCGTGGATAACCCTGCAGGTACAGAGCGATTAGCCTTTGAGGTCGACCCTTCGGGCGAGGGACGGAAAGAATCAATGGTAATGGAGTCTGTTTCCACGTGTGCAGTCTCGGTTTCATGAGGCGATTCTGAAAAGCACAGTCAACATTTTTTGTCTTGATCCGTATAATGTATGTACCTCTGTGAGGCGTTGCGTCGCTAGAAGACAGCGTGTCGGGAATCAGGAGTTGTGAAACATTGCGTTCTAGAGTCTCTTGGCTAGCTGCGAAATCTCCATTCACGTAAATGGTCTCGTGGCTAGACGACTGCTCGTCGGCAGAAACATGCACAACCATTCCCAGGCTTTTAGAATCTTCTGATGGTGCATTACCATCATCACCTGATAACGGCACCTTGGTCGTGGCACGCAAGGGTGCCTTCTCCTGCACCGGTTGGATCGACGACTGAGGAAGGGCAGAGTCCTCATCGAGTTCGGAGATACCGGATCTAAAACGCCTAGGCGATCGTGACGATGATCGAGATTCGGGTTTGGTATCGGGGCCTTCCCGGAAAACAGAACTTGCACGAGAGGGGGACGCTGAAGAAGAGAGGAATGGATGGCCGCTGTCGGCGACAAAGAGTTGCCTTGAGCTCGTTCGGTATTTCGTTCCGGTGAATGAACACGGTGACGGAGAGCGATGTTGCGATTTGGGAAGCGAGGCGGGTAAACGAGGAGGGGTACTCGAAATCGAACTTCCTTGGCGTTCGTCCGGACGATCGTGGAGGGCGGGTCTTCGTTGGTGGTTTACGCTATCGCCACTGTGGGATGGCGGCCAACCGTCGTCCGCGTACTGGGGTCGATACGTGTCGGCGGTCCGCGAATAGGACCCAAAATCGCGCACAGCATGGACAGCGGAGGAAGGGCGGTAGCTGTCGTAATGGGAGGAGAGGCCCGGACGTACAGGAGGTCTTTGCGGAGAGAGGTCTCGTGACGATTGTTGTCGACGATCCGCATATCGATCGAGGGAGGGATCCAGTCTAGGAAGCACTGTGTGTTATGGCTGTCTTACCTCTGACGATACAATATACAATCCATACCGAGCGGGTCTATCGAAATGAGATTGTTTCCAAGCTTCCTGGGGTTCGATCATCCTCTCGGCGAGGGTATCACGACGACTTTTGTCCCACGGTGGTGGACTTGGGGAAGGCCGCTTATACGGCCATCGAGAGGCGTTGTCCCACTGCTGTGGCCGTCCGCGGTCGTAACGTGAGGGCGACGGACTACGACTATAGTAATTGTCCGGCCTGTACACGTTCGGCCGGTAGCTGTTGGAGTGATCGTCATAGTGTGCACCATTTCGAGGCTTATAGCTATCGTAGGCGAGCCTCCTTGCAAGCGCTGGGGACGGAGATCTACGACGGGGGAAATGCTGTGGAAAAGCCATGAGGAGGAGGCGAGGGAGGGATTCGATGCGACTGACATCGTAGGGAGAAAAGCCAGCCGAGGGCCGACGGAAATCATGAGAGAGCGAGGTCCCGGTTGGAGAGAGCTGGCCATAGCTGATGGAAGACATGTTCGAGACTGGGCTGTGGGAAATCTCGAGATCGACGTGACGACTGTCTCGCGACGCTGCAGGCCAACTGAAGCTGAAAACGGGCGACACGCCGAACCTCCTCCTTCGAGCGAGCGACGACGAGGACGAGCAACAGTGTTTGAAACTCCGCCACCCGTGCTCGAGCATGGACGCTGCCTCGGGCCACGGCCTCAAGGACCCTCAGAGGCTCCCGTTCGGGTCGGCCAGGACGAGAAGGCTCGTTCTGGGCTCCTACTGGACCCTGATCATTCTTGCCCTTCCCTTTTGGTGGAGGCTCACGAGCATCGAACGTATCGCTCTCCCCTCTGTCCGTGTAACAGCACAGCTCCACAGGAAACTCGTTTTTCCCGTGGACATACAGCTGGATGCATCGAGCTTCGAAAACAGTGCGCCCCGTCTGGCGAGAGAGCTCAACGAGGTCCTCGCTCAGTCCCTTCATGCTTCGTCTGCCTGGAAAGACCTCGACGTCCGGGTGGGTGTCAGCGAGAACACAGGTGCGAGAACCGAGTGGGAGGACAGACATCCAGTTGGTAACAACCGCTATAGAAGACTCAACCCCGGCATATACAATCGTCCTCGGGGACCGAACCGCCATCCGGCACCCCAGACAGCTGGTTGTACGCCCAGAGGACGCATCAGGTGGGTCGAACCGCGATTGGTACGCTCTCAGCA
>JBBPKF010000630.1:0-10783 GCA_038089175.1 Binderoboletus segoi | reverse complement strand
GGTCAAACCTGGGTCTTCCAGGACTGCTACAATGATATGCCTTTGAAAAACAAGAGGAAGATGATGGACTCAGAGAGAAATGAAGTCGGATAAGATGATATCTGAGTGAGGCACAGCAGGGACATGCAAGAAGGCAGAGGGAGAGTTGTCAGCTTCTTCTGGGGTGGGAGATACGGCATTATTGTGGATGCATTCCGTGAGTTCACAAGTAGACATGTGGGAAGACATTGGGGATGATTGATGAGACATGTTCTGTTCACATTGGTATTTGGCGATGATATCAGACCAGAAGTTCCAAGGGACGTGGTTACAAGATGGGTGGAAGATGAAGAAGGGCATGAGGGGCGTTTAGAGGGTGTGTTTCTTTTTGTATGCTTTCAACAAAGTTGAAGCACCACTAAAGTTGTCCTCCAGTCCCCAGGTGTCTTCTGCCGAAGAATAGCCCTTCCACCTGACAAGATAGTGGTGTCTTCCTTTTGCACTGTGGTGACTCATGATGGCTTCTATTTCACATTGCTCTTCCCCATCTACTTCTTCTGGGGGTGGTGTCAAGAACAGGGTTCCATGTTCTTCCATGCTGTGGAACAGGAATAGGAGGGAGGCGTGAAAGACCAGGTGAATTTTCCAGGACAGGGGTAACTTGAGGTGATAAGCCCACAGGGTTATTACCCATTCAATGGTAAAGGGTCTGTATCTCCTTTGGGAGAGTTTGGGAGTTCTTCTGGGGAAGCGTAAGTTCTGTGCTTCCAATCAGACCTTATCTCTGACTTTCCAGGATGGGGTTCTTGTCTTGATATGGTTTTTCATGATAAGGGTGGCTTTCTCATGTGCTGCTAGAGCTTCCATGTGGGCTTCTTCAAGTTTCCTCATTCAGTTTGCAAGGTCCAGAATGAACGTTTTTCCCAGAGAGGGGTAGGCACAGGGTTCATAGCCCATCATGACAAAGAATGGAGTTTGTTTAGTGGACGAATGAATGGAGGAGTTGTGTGTGAATTCTGCATACAGGATCATTTGGATCCAATTGGTGGGTTGAGTCATGCAGTACACACATAGGTAGGTCTCTAGTTCTTGGTTCATTCATTCAGTTTGTCTGTCAGTTTGAGGATGATATGCTGTGGAAAGGGACAGGAAGTAGTTGAGCAGCCTGGCTAGCTCACATGTGAAGGCAGATGCAAATTGTGGGCCTCTGTCTGATATGATTTTGTTGTGGAGGCCAAATCTCATGAACATGTGTTTAAAGAATAACTCTGCTATTCCTGCAGTGTCAATGAATTTGGAACATGGGCAAAGAATTACCCCCTTTGAAAGGCCATGATCGACCATGACCATGACAGAGTTGAGCTCATTGACAACAGGGAGATTGGTGATGAGGTCGACAGAGATTTGTTGGAATGGTTGAGTGGTGGAGGATGAAATCGGGGCATATGGCAGTGCAGTAGGATGGGTATTGACTTTGTTTGCTTGACATTGAGGGCAACCTGCAACAAATTTTTGAATGAAGGTAGCAAGGCCTGGCCACCAATAGTTGTGCATGACCCTTGTTTGAGTTCTGAGTACACCACCATGGCCAGCGGTCAAAGAGCAGTGACAATGCTTGAGGATGTTGTTGTGAAATGCCTTGGGGATATACAATCAATTTTGGAAGTAAAGCTGGCCTTCTTCAAAGTGCCAGTCAGACATAGGGAATCTAGGGATGGGGGAAGTTTTTTGGTTGAGCACCTGCAGGGTGGACAGGATAAATGGGTTGGTGGGTGATGATTTGGTGATCTTATCGGTGATAGCCATATTGAGTGTTCGAATGAATAGGATGTCAGGGAGAAGAGTGACATTGGTGTTGTCATTGTCATAAGTCAATGGGTATTGATATCATGACAAGGTGTCAGTGGGGGTGACCTGTGCTGCAGGAATGCTGACAAATTGCAAGTCAAAATCTTGCAAAAACAGCATCCATCATGCTTGTCTTTGTGATAATTTGTATGGGGCTCAGAAGTATGTGAGATTCTTGTGGTCTGTGAAGACTGTAATGGGGTGGCCTGCTCCATGCAGGTAGTGTTTCCAGGTGTCAAGTGCATGTAGTACCGCTAGCAACTTGCAATCATAGATGTCGTAGTTGCGTTTGGCATCAATGAACATCTGAGAATGATAGACACATGGGTGGTATTCACCGTTGCTGTCTTTCTGGAGTAAAATACCCTCAGATGCAACTAAAGAGGTGTCGGTCATGATGGTGAAAGGTTTCATGGAGTCTGGCATCTGTAACACCAGGTGGGACATGAAGATCATTTTCAAAGCATCAAATGCTTTCTGTTGCTGTTCCTCCCATTTTCAAGGGAGGTCTTTCTTCATCAGATTGTTGAGGGGGCATGTGAGGTCAGCATAGTTTGGTACAAATTTCTGGTAAAAGTTGCAAAACTCTAAAAACAACTGCATACCTTTGACCATGGTGGGCAGTTTTCATTCTTTGATGGCCTTGACCTTGTGCGGGTTGAGACAGACATGTCCTTCCTTAATAACCATGCCGAGGTACTCCATTTCCAGTGTGTTGAATGTACATTTCAACAGTTTGAGGTACAGTTTTTCTTGATGAAACCAGTCAAGAACTCTCTGCATACACATTTAATGAGTGGGGAGGTCCGAGGATGTGAAACCAAGGTCATCCATGTAGATTCCAAGCCATCCCTCCACAATCATATCACAGAAAATGTGATTCATCATATTTTGGAAGTGGGGCAGGGTGTTGAAGAAACCAAAAAACATGACCTGTGGTTCGAACAGACCTTCCAATGTGATGAACACCACCTTCCATTAACTGTCTTCTTCAATGAGGATGTTGTTATATCCCCAGCAGATGTCAAATTTGATAAAGAATTTGGTGTTTTTGAACTTGTCAAAGAGTTCCGAGATGATCAGGGGCAGGTATGCATTTTTGACCATGTGTGAGTTGAGGTACCAATAGTCCTGGCATGGACGAAGTTTTCCATCCTTCTTTCCTACAAAGAAGAAGGGGGATGCCTGTGGAGAGGAAGAGGGGATGATTTTGCTATTTTCTGTGTTTTCCTTGATGAAGTTCTTGCACGCCTTCTGTTTGTCGATGTTTAAGGGATATAATTTCATGACCTTAGGGACAAACTTGTCGTCCATGATAATAGGAAAATCAAATCTTCCTCTGTTCGGGGGAAGTTTACCTTTTGGGGGTTCACCAAAGATGTCTTTATAGTCTTTGTATACTTTGGGGAGAGTTACTTCAGCTTTTTGCACATTCTGCGCAATTTCCGTGGACAGGGTGGCCTTCTTGATGAACATAGTGAGTTGGTGGCATTCCTCAACTACAGGTTCAGTTTCTTTGGGAAGATTTTTTTTGATAAGGAGATTTCCTGTTCTCCAATTTATCATTGCATTGTGTTTGGTGAGCCATGGGTGTCCCAATATGATATCTTCTTTTCCAAGATCCGTGATGTAGAAATCCTGGACATGAGTGTAGGGCATAGGTCCATGGATGGTCAGTGTCATCTGGGACATGAATTTGATAGTACCAGCAGAGTTTTCTGAACCATCAGCATTCTGGACTGTTATATTTGTTTGGAGTTTTTGAAACCCCATTTTTCTTCTTTGGAGGAAGTCCCACAAGACAAAGGATCTGGTTGCTCCACTGTCAAGGAGCACTTTGGTGTTAACTTTGTTGCCATTCCCATGCAGAGTGATCAAGAGGCAAGTGGCTTTGTTCTTGGTACTCATTACGTACATGGGTGATAGTTTTACAGTAGAGAGACATTGCATCAACTCAGAACGCTCCCATTTGAAAATCCTGTGCTACAGGTTCTTCTTCGGCTTGCCCTTCTGGGGCTTCTTGTTCTGGTACCTTATCCTCAAAGCAGGTATGTAATACCTTAAGGATTTCTTCTTCCGAGCTTCCTTTGAGTTGGAGGTTTCTAACATAATCATTGATTGGTAATGCTGGGACCACATGAGGTGGGCATGGCTAATATGGGGGCAGTTTTGTGGATGCAATGGGGGTGGTTTCAATGTTTCAGATGGTGACTGGCTTCTGGTATGTCGAAGGACTTTTTTCTTTGCCGTGGTTTCCTGACCAACAGCCTGTCTTTTTGCAAATGAAGCACTTCTTTTCTCTAAGGAGCTTGGCTCTTTCATCTGGATGGAGTTTGATGAAGTCAACATCCATGGTGTTTGGGTCTCTCCCATGAGGAGTGGAAGAAGAGGAAGAGAAATAAATATTTCGTCCAATGTTTCTAACATGAGTAATGTTAGCGTGCATCTCTGCAGCCTTTTTGACCAATGCTTCCAGCATGGCCAGCACTCCATTTATGATGAGGGGGTCCTGGATTTCTTTATCCAGACCTGTGAGGAATTTATAGCATTTTTCTTCTTCATTGGTGATCTTTGCTTTGTCGATGAGCATACAGGCATCAGTTACGTATTCAAGGAATCCATTCTCCCAGTGGTTGTCTTCATTTTTCTTTCTCTGCTGCTAGAGACGTTCCAGCTTAAACCTGGTGTTTGATACCTGGTCCACCAGAAAGAAGGTGGCATTGAAGTCTTCAACCATCTTGTTGAAGGTTTTGTCTATGGCTGCAACAGTATTATCATTGATTCAATCATACCAATGATCAGCAAAAGAGGCTCCTCGCCCTTCCAACATTCTGTTGAGCATAGTACAAAGTTTTGTGGCATTGGCGGCATACAGAGCCATATTTACTGTGAAGTAGGCCTTCATGGCCTTCATCCATTGTTGCACATCCTCAGACTTGCCTGAAAAGCAATCCAGCAATGCAGCTTTCAATTCTGCCATGAGTGGGGGTGGGAGAGTGATGAAGATCGGAGATGGGGGGGGGAACGGAGATGGAGATGGAGTGGGGTTCTCAGGTTCAGGTGAGGGGGAATGGGCAGAATAGGACTTTCTTAGTCCAAGTAGTCATTTAGTTCTTTCATGGGAGGTTGTCCATGATTCTTCCGGGATGTTCAATGATGTGGTTGGGACCAGCTTTCCTGTAGATGCTGATACTAGTTGTCCTGCATATGCGCTGGACTTCTTTGGTGTGGGAGTGGGGAGGGGAGCTGCCCAGGGGTCGTAAGAGGATCCTGGAGTGGGAGGTCGGCAAGATGGTTTATCAGCAATGGTTGCAAGATATGCTCAGCAGGATGATGCCTGTGAGCAAAAGATCTTGTTCTTTTGTTATGCTGCAAGTAGAGACTTGCGTAACTTCTTCAAAGTACCCAGACTTCTTCAGCTATGGCTGGACGATGCACAAAGTGAGAGAGCACCCTATTCCAGTGTGAGTGAACTACGTGGGAATGACACTTCCATGAGCATGACAACCTTGATGGACTTGATATCATACAGTTGGACGACAACAGGGAGTTGTGGCTTGGCAACTCATGAGGACACAGCTGCTAGAGACAGCTAGCACCACAATGTTGGAATAGCTAACTTAGGGTGATGAAGCCCAAGAAAGAGGTTGCTCTATTTGCAGGAGGATACAAAAAGAACAAGATAGCAGACATGATGCGTGGTAACAACTTAAGTACAGAGATGGGATAATTGAGGGATGGCATATGGAACGTCAAAGAATAGTGAGGAAGTCAGAAGATGACAAGAAAGTAATGACTAACATGCTGTGAATGACCAAGGTATAAAATGTGAAGGAATGTAAAAGAAACCAGTCTCCTGAATGCAGCTAAACCCAAGTCAGGTGGGGAAGTGTCTGTATTGGAGAATGTATAGCAAAAGAAGTAAGCACAAGGTCAGAAAGAGTATGAATGTACATGTGGCCCCATGTAGCAGATGTTGGAGCCAACTGTCTATGAAAGTGAGCATGAAATAGTGGTAGGTGATGACAAAGAAAAAGAGGTGAAGAGAAATTTGTAACAGGAAGTTTACATCATTAGGGGAGAAGTCAAATGCTAAATGAAGAGAAGAGTAGGTATGATAAATGTGGATTAATCTGGGTAAAATGTGGAAGGAGCAGTAAGTAGGGTTGTTTTCAATTTGGAGGGTAAGTGAAGCATCTCAAGGAAGGCTCTGATAATATGTTGACATTTGAAGGGTGGGAGATGGTTAATGCAGAGTGGAAGGTTCATGTTTATGATGTCTGAGGTGTGCGGTAAAACTTCCAGGGTCTGGAATACACCAATGGTAGGAGAAAATGGGTAAGATGAGAGATTGGAGGAAGTCATGTTTGTAGTATAGTTTTGATGATAATCACAGTGACAACAAGAATAAGGACAGCAAGAAGAAGGATAGTGAGGACAATGTGGTGTTCGTGTCCTTTAAGTGTCATGATGATGGTGGTGGAAAGATGGAAGGATGGTGGGCTTTGTAGTCAAGGAGGATGGCAGAAGAGTGGTCCAGATTGTACTCGGATTCCCAGGTGTTTTCTGCCAATGAATATCCCTTCCATTGGATCAGGAATTGCCAACAGTGTTTAGAGCCTCTATGTCCTAGAATGGCTTCCACTTCATATTTGGAATCACTGTCTATGTCCATCAGAGGAGGTTCCAAGAATGGAGTTCTGAATTTGTTGGTTTGGGTGAAGGATGAGAGTAGAGAGGCATGGAATACTGGGTGAATCTTCCAGGTTGGAGGTAGTTTTAGTTTGTAAGCAAGGGGGGATAAGACTTTTTCAATGAGGAAAGGTTCATGTCTTCTGGCTGAAAGTTTGGGGTGTGATCCCGGGAAGCATAGGTTCTTCACTTCTAGCCATACTCTGTCCCCTTGTTTCCATGGTTTGAAATGGAAATTAACTTGATCTTTCATCACCAGGCACATTTTTTGATGTACTGCATTAGCTTCCTCTCTTGCTGAATCTAAAAGAGTGAGTCACTTCTCCAGGGCTGGGAGGAAGGTTTTGTCAATGGGTGGATAGGCTCTAGGTTCATATCCCATCATTAGGTAGAATGTGATTTGTTTGATGGAAGAATGAACTGTGGAGTTGTGGCAGAATTCAGTGATGGGGAGGAAGTCAGTCCAAGCTGATGGATTTTGTTGACAAAAGAGATGGAGATATGTTTCGAGTTCTTGATTTGTTCGTTCTGTTTGTCCATCTGTCTGTGGGTGATAAGCTGTGGATAGAGTGATGTCATAGTTGAGGAGTTGGGCTAGCTTCTGTGAGAATGCAGAAGTGAATTGGGGACCTCTGTCTGAGATAATCTTGTCATGTAGGTCAAATCTAGGGAAAATGTATTTGAAGAATAAGGAGGCAACCCCTTCAGCATTGATTGTTTTTGAGCAAGGGAGGAAAACTACCCCCTTTGAGAGTCCATGGTCTACCACAACCATGACAGAGTCATAGTCCCCTGAGGAAGGAAGGTCTGTGATAAGATCCACAGACAATTGCTGAAATGGGCAGGTGGATGAGGATGGAATAGGGGAAAGCAGTGGAACAGTGGGGTGTGTGTTCACTTTGTTTGCCTGGCAATCAGAGCAATCAAGGACGTATTTACGAATGAAGGTGGACATCCTGGGCCACCAATAGTCCTTCATAACTGAGGATTGGGTACAGAAAATTCCCATGGTCAAATGTGGCAGAACCATGGTGGTGTGCTACAAGATCTTTGTGAAGAGTGTTGGGGACATAGATCTTGTTTTGATAATAGAGTATACCATTGTCATATATCCAGTCTGTAGGGGAGGCCCAAGGAAGGAGGGAGGAGCCATCAGACAAGGCATTGAGTGCTTTTGTGACAAATGGGTCATCAGTGGTGGACTGGGTGAGTTTGGAGGCAATGGCACAGTCTAAGGTTCAAATAAAAAGGTGGTCAGGGAGGAGGATTATGTTGTTATTGTCCAAAATTGTTGCTGGATATGGGTACCCAGAGAGGGTGTCTGCAGGGGCGACTCTTGCTGCTGGGACAGTGACAAATTGAAGGTTGAAGTCCTGTAAAAACATAAGCCATCTAGCTTGTCAGCAGTTGAGGTGTTGTGGTTGGTGGAAGTAAGTCAGATTCTTGTGGTCCATTAAGACCATCACTGGGTGTCCAGTGCCACAGAGGTAGTGTTTCCACATGTCAAGGGCATGGATGACTGCCAAAAGTTCATGATCATAAATATCATAGTTTCACTCAGCATCAAGGAAGGACTGAGAGTGGTAGGCACAAGGATGTAGGTCACCATTTTCATTGGCTTGGAGAAGGACCCCTCCAGAGGCTACAAGGGAAGCATCTGTCATGATGAAGAATGGGTTGTTTACATTAGGCATGCGAAGGACTGGTTCAGATGTCATGATGAATTGAAGGGTGCGGAAGGCTTTCTCCTGTTCATCATTCCAGTTCCAATTGACTGCCGATTTGGTGAGGTCAATAAGCGGTCGAGCGATATTCACGTAATTTGGTATGAATTTCCTATAAAAGTTGCAAAATCCTAAGAATGATTGGACTCCCTTCATGGAAGTAGGCAGTTTCCATTCCAGTATGGCCTTGACTTTGACTGGATTGAGGTGAATCATTCCCACACATATGATGAGACCCAGGTATTCCATATGGTCACTTTTGAAGGTATACTTAGAGAGTTTGAGGTAAAGTTTCTCTTTGCAGAACTGTTCCAAAACTCGTCATGTTCTTTCCTGGTGAGTGGGGGGATGGGAAGAGGCTATGGCCAAGTTATCCATGTATATGCTTAATCATCCTTTGGCTATCATATTGTGGAAAAGGTGATTCATCATCGCTTGGAAATGAGGGGGAGCATTTGAGAATCCAAAAAACATAACTTGAGGTTCAAAAAGCCCTTCAGGAGTGATGAAGGCCACTTCCCACTGGTCCTGTTCCTGAATGAGAACATTGTCATATCCCCATCTAATGTTGAACTTGGTGAAGATAGTGGCATCCTTGAATTGATCAATGAGGTCTGAGATGAGGGGTAAGG
Organism: Binderoboletus segoi; assembly: GCA_038089175.1. Classification (NCBI taxonomy): domain Eukaryota; kingdom Fungi; phylum Basidiomycota; class Agaricomycetes; order Boletales; family Boletaceae; genus Binderoboletus; species Binderoboletus segoi. The sequence goes on along the minus strand of JBBPKF010000630.1, from coordinate 1,908 downwards.
GGTATACATTTTTGACTGTATGTTCATTTAGGTATTGGTAGTCTTGACAAGGATGAAGGGTTCCATCTTTCTTAGCTATGAAAAAGAAGGGAGCAGCTTGAGGAGAAGAGGATGGTGCAATCTTTCCTTTCTTCAGGTTTTCATGGACAATGTCTTTGCATGCCAAAAGTTCAGAGGGATTGAGTGGGTAAATCTTTGCTACTTTTGGGATGAAGGAATCCTTAGTATGGATGAAGAAGTCAAATTGCCCTTGAGGTGGTGGCAGCTCTCCTTTTGGAGGTTCCTCAAATATGTCCATGAAGTCCTTATATTGGTTGGGGAGGGTCATTTCTGTTAGGGGTGTTTGGTGGGCAATGGAAGTGGAAATGGTGGTTTTGGCAAGGTATTGATCAAGGTGTTCACATTCCTCCAGGGTTGTTTGGGTTGGTGGTAGTTTGTCTAATAGTATTTCCCTGTTTGCCAGTTGATGATGGGGTTCACTTTCTTCAACCATGGGTGTCCTGGGATCATGTCTTCTTTTCCCAAGTTGGCGATAAGAAGTCAATGGGTCATTGAGATAGGCTTATCTCCCAGGATAGTGATTTTCCTTGTGGAGTAGTAACAGATTGTTCCTCCAGCATTATCTGTTTCATCCACGTTTCTAGCAAGAATTGGTTGGGATAGTTTAGAGAAGGGGATGTGGTTTTGTCAGGCAAATTTCCAGGAAATAAAGCAGCCGGTTGCTCCACTGTCAATAAGGGTGGATGCATCAACATTTTGGTTCCATTCATTCTGAAAGGCAACAGGAATATGCATGGATTGGCCTTCAGTTCTAGATACAAATACAGAAGCTACATGTTGGAGAGGAGACATTGACTTTCCTACTCTTCATTTGGAAAATCCTTTGAATTGGTCTCCTTTCCTTCATTGTCCAAACAGGTTTGAAGGACTTGCATGATTTGGTCATGGGGAATTCCTTTTTCATTTTGAAGGTGTTGGATATAAGTGACAAGGGAGTTCCCTGGGGTTCTACTAGAGGACGGTTCGGTGGTGGTAGTTCTTACATGGGTAGAGTGATAAGTTGGTTGTGGGGTTTTTCCTTTGGAATGGTTGGATGACCAACATCCACTTTTCTTGCAAACAAAACATTTCTTTTCCCTGAGTAGGGTGGTCCTTTCTTCTGGTCAAAGGCAAACAAAGTCAATGTCCATGGCATTAGGGTCTCTGGCAACTCGATGGGAGACTGCAGGGGTGAAAAGTTGTCTTTCTCTTCTAAGGGCTCTTGCTTGGGCATTCTGGGTGTGGAAAATAATTGCTTTATCCTGCCAGTCCTTAATGGTAGTTGGCATTGGGTCCATCATGCAGATGAGTTGGAGGATGGCCAGATTTAGTCCTCAGGAAAAGTAATGAATGAGGGATTGGTCATCAGTGATTTTGGCTCTGGCAGCTAGATTTTGGAATTCAACTAAAAAGCCTTGGAACTCATCTTCTCCAGTTTTCTTGTCCACAAATCATTCTGGAGGAGGGTTGCAAGTTTGACATCAGCAGCAGATTCCATATCATAAGGATAAAAGGTTTTGATGAAGTTGGCTGAGAACTTCTCATATGTTTTGTCCACAGGTGTGACATTAGGATCTGCAGAGATATCAAGCCATTTTTCTGCAAAGGTTTTCCCATTTTTCTTGATAAGGTGGCTGCATGCTATAGCAATTCTGGCTTTATTATCATCATGCAGAGGGGAGTTCATAGCGAACCAAGAGGTCATCTGTTTGATCCATTGGTTGATGTCTTCCAGTTCTCTGGAGAATTCTTCAGGGTACCCAGCTTTTCTTTCAGCCATGGCAGGCAGTGGGGCAGTAAGCAACAAGTGGGCTTTGAGATTGTCTTGGTGGTGGGGGTGGGGATGGGACAGGAGGTCCAATGGCAAGT
>JBBPKF010000627.1:0-10821 GCA_038089175.1 Binderoboletus segoi | reverse complement strand
GGACTTGATGGCCGCGTTAGCGGGTGGACACTCGACCTCTCGTGCATCGTGACAATCTATGAGCGGTGCGGGGATGCAGACGCTACCCAGATAGCCATCTCCACTCTTCTTTGCTCGTTTCATGGACTACTCTGTCTGTCTCACTACGTTCCTCGAAATGGTGGTAATTAGTATGCTTGTCGAATGCAAAAAATCCACGTCACGGTCATCTTCCCCAGGCCATGCTTCCTGCTGTCCGATGTGACGCGGAAACCTCACTTTAGCAGCCATGGATCGAAAGACGTGAGGTTATCTACTGATACGAGCACCAACAGAGGGAGCATTGTGATAGCTTGAAGAAGGCGTGCAACCGCATGACTCAGATGGGAGTTCATGCAACGTGGCGATCCAACTAGACGGTGAATTTACCTTCCTGAATCATGATTGGGGTCATTGGACGCTTACATAAAACACCAGCGCAGTGCCTCGTTTCCACTGCGTGGTATGTATGCTGTGGCAGTTTAGACGCCGGAGAGTGCTGAGCTTTGTCCTTCGTCCATAGCTCTCATCTCGTACCTTTGCAAACGCGCTACCCCGAAGCTGAACTTGCTACAACCCAGCGCCATCATGTCAGCCACCATGTTCCAGCAGTCCAACGACGATCCGGAGGGTCCCCACCCACATTTGGTGATCACAGCACATACTCTCTGTGTCAGGACTCTCGCATATCTCCCCGACGGACGACGAGTTGTCACTGGCTCTAGTGACGGAACTATCAGGATCTGGAACGTAGAAAAAGGACAACAAGAAGGCACGACAATAGAGAATAACACACCCGTACGGTGTCTTGCTTTGATGCACGACGGGTCCAATATCATCAACACCAGCGACGACAATGATAGGATCAAAATGTGGGAGACGAAATCGCACGAACTTGTCACGGAATGGAGTCACCTTGGTGGGAAATACTTGAAGGTTGCCGTCTCTCTGGACGACCGATCCGTTGCGGTTGGGGAATATGGTGTGGGCATCTACAACATAAAAAGGAAACGCGTCAAGGTTTCACTCACACCCGAAGTCTTTAATGGAAGAGTGCGGTCCGTGTCATTTTCTCCCGACGGTGCGAAGCTCGCATGCGGTATCGAATGCAATATCGGGGTGTATGATACCGAGACTGGCTCACTCGTCCTCCGTCCGTTGATAGGCCGCCGGGTCACTTCTGTGCTCTGGTCGCACGACGGGGCGAAACTCTTCTCTGCATCCGAGGACGGAACGGTTCAGTGTTGGAACTCCGACACTGGGCGACAAATCGGACGTCACTGGGCAGGTCACACGAGCTGGATAAACTCGATCTCTCTTTCCCCAGGTCAATCGATTCTCGCGAGCGCGTCCATAGACAAAACTGTTCGCTTCTGGGATACGACTTCCGGTGAACAGATCGGACGGCTTCTCAATCATTCTTGTTCCGTGCACACGGTTTCATTCTCCCCTTCTGGTGAATTCGTGGCATCAGGAACACGGGACGGAAAGATATATTTATGGCACGCTCCTTGGCTCAACTCGTCTGAGGATCTGGTAAGGATGTTCGTTCGCTGTGCCTTCGCAATCATACTCAATACCCATCATGGTTTCAGGCGATTCAAAGTCCTCGCGTACGTTTGACAGAGTTTCGTGTGCGTGTTTCCTGAAATTCGACTTTAGCACGCTCCCGTGTTGCCTCTCGACTCTGAGGAAGTATTGCATTCCGGTCCTTCCTTATATGTGAGTATTTGTCCACGCTATTTCCCAAGTCGCTCGTTCATGTTTCCCTTAGTGGTCTGCACCTTCCCCTCTCACTGTATCGTGTTCTCCTACAGCTTCCTTTCACACGCCCCAACATCAACCTCCCTTCCTATGGTATGTCACTTCGGTAGGCCCCAATATGGTCATCTGACATTATTTTAAACAAACATTCATTAGCACACAGTTTCCTTCGCCACCTGACCTCACACACTATCTTGACAGAGTCGATAATCAATACTCAGCAGGGGGAAGCTTTGGAGATGTCTATAAATGTCGGTATCATGACAGAGCGACCACAAAGGAGGTATGGGATGCGGTACAAAACATGATTATTCATTACTTATGTTCTCTTTAGGTCGCGGTAAAGGCTTTCCGGTTCAAGTTTCCGTTCGAAGGCAAGGGTGATGATGAATCTGCCAAGGTAACTACGTGCAGTGTGAGCTGGAACCACCCTGGAGCCTGACGACCCCCTAGATGATTCGTCGAGAGCTCGGAATCTGGAAGAGACTAGACCACACCAATATCGTTCCATTCCTGGGCATTGCAACTGGGTTCGGAATGGCTGATTCCATGTCATTGGTGTCGTTGTGGATGCCCAACGGATCTCTCCAGCAGTTTTTAGCAAAGTGTGGTGACCATCTAGACATGGGGTGGCGACTCCGACTCGTGCGTCCGCTGAATATGGATGGCTTCCTCGTTTACTAATTCCACAGTAGCTCCTAGATATCGTCAGTGGGCTGCACTACTGTGAGTGGTTACCATTATTATCAAGCCTTGATGGTATGACACACCACAGTGCATTCTATTAACATTGTCCATGGCGACTTGAACTGTGTGAGTGAAAGTTAAATTGTCACTTTCTTTTTCACCAATGAGAGACAGAATAATATCCTTGTCGACGCGGATCGCACAGCGCGTTTAACAGATTTCGGATTTGCGTCCTTGATTGGGGATATTCCCGAAGCGTTGACATATCTCGGAAGGTCCACCATGCGACCAGGAGCCTTGCGTTGGATCGCGCCAGAGCAAATTGAACTGGAAGAATTCGACCACACTACCAAGTGCGACATATACTCGTTCGGTTGCGTTGCTCTCCAGGGAGGTTCGTTTTACAGAAGCTTGGGATCTGCATTCATATTTCTGCAGGTACTCTCCGGTAAGCAGCCGTGGTCAGAAGTTGAGGAAGAATCAGCTGTAGTCTTGCTCTTGGCGAATGGCCGAAAGCCTAGAAGACCCACATCGCGAGCGATAGACGATATGCACTGGAATCTCATTCAACATTGCTGGTCATCGGTAGATGACCGGCCAACAGCAGATGGGATCATCTCCACAATCGAACAGTTCCTGGGTAAGTTTCGGCCGCCCCAAACTCTCGACGACAGGTTGATGCTCACCTCAAGGACAGCCCACTCTCCAACGGCCGAGTCATTGCCATCCATTCGCGGGGGTAGCTCTAAAGAAAAGCATGAAATCATCTCACCGTGTCATCCCACCGATATAACTTGCAGCACTTCCGACAACAGATCACCCTCCGCAAAGGTTCGTACCAGCTCAGTATTAGAAGGTAGATCAACTTTCGTCCTTTAATTTAACCGTCTTCTAACTCGTAACCCTAGGAGCCTGGAATCTCGACGTTGACATAGACGATACCGAAATGAGTATAGAAACAAGGTACAGAAAACGGCCTACCAAAAGGCGGCGCGTGTAGTTACACCTGCGTACCATATGTTTGAATAACTGATCGGATTTCTGCACTGTCATTGTGATACTAGCCCCCAGTATCTTTCTCTCGCTGTGCTACAAATGGCATCCAGAATGCCTCAAACAGGTCCACGATGTTTGATGTGTGCCGTCGACGTCGATCACAGTGTCATGCTACAAGCATAAGCATTGCGGGGGAGTAATTGTCGGGCTAGGAGAGGATAGAGGGCGATGTGGAGCAGGTGGTGGACTGGATCACGTCGCCCATGGTGCTGTGCCAACGGTCAAGGGCACGATTGGGGTGTTTCGAACTTGGGGTTTCTGTGTCCCCGGCTTTGGTGGTTGGAGGGTGGAGTTTCAGAGATTGATGAGTAGCATCGTCGGAGTGAGGCTCAGGGCGAAATGCTACTTGCAATAGTGTAAACTGCGACCGCCGGTGTCACCTGTGGGTTGAAGAGGTCATGGTTGGCGGTCATGCAGGAAGAGCGCGCCTCGCAGCGTTGTCATGTAACTGGGGGAGGATATGCGTGAGGTCGCACCGGAAACTAGACTTGGAGTGCAATCATCATTGCTTGTGTACGGGACTGTCGTGACTCGTAGCGAGGCAACTCCTGTGGTTTACTTGACTGCTCAAGTAAGGTCATTGGTATACACATCATGTCACTATTACAAAATATACCCCACCGCCGCGGCACCTCTACGAGGTAGTCCAGTCCAGCTTGTACCCATACCTCGTCACCCGTATAGATCGTGGTCCAGTTCTCTTCCCGCCTGATCCAAGGTCCCGGTGTTCCCGCCATTAGTAGCAACGGCGGGCTTCCAACCGCCTCGTCGAAGGTCGTGTCATGGGTGGATAACTGATCCTTTCCTTTTAGGTCCTGTTCGGTAGGTCGTGTAGGAAGACGAGGACTTCGCCTAGCTAACTTACCGAGTCGGCTGGACAGCTCGGCTATAATCGTGCCTGTGACAGCAAGAACTCCGCAGGGTAAGTCCTGTCTGACTCCGGGAATATAGTCGGTTAGTCGGAGCCTTATAGAGCAAATAATAATGTTGAGGACGAGTATCATATGCCAGATGAGCTGTTGTTGCTGTTCTGGTCGTAGGATGAGCATGGGGTAGGCTGAGCATAGTACTATCTCTCCCAGATCGAACCCAAGTCAGTTTCGGACGGAGTCAGATGGGGCTTACCCTGCAGAGTTCTTGCTGTCACAGGCACAATTATAGCCGAGCTGTCCAGCTGACTCGGTAAGTTAGCTAGGCAAAGTCCTTGTCTTCCTACACCACCTACTGAACAGGACCTTATGACTTAGTGTTGGTGCAGTGAGCATCTTGCCAGATATCACACAAGGTGTCAGTTGCCTGCATCTGGAAAATGTGTGAAATGAAACAAGCACTCAGCAGAGACTAACAGCTTACAGACGGTTATGATATCCAATGGCAACTATTCTGATTGGTGGAGATGCTGGCTGATTGCTTGAATGCGAAATCAGTTCTTAGATTATGATAAAAATTCAAGAAATTTGTTGTTTTTATTAGTAAGCAATCTTATCTGCATTACACCTGGGGCAGAACCAAATATGTAAATATAACAAAGTGTATATTTATTGGTAAACAGATTGCATCTGAGTTATCAGATTTGTACATGTGACATATTTACTCTGATTTTAGGATAAAACAATAGGCTATGAATCGAAAACATATCAATTGTATCTAATTTAAAACATTTAGATCCATAAGATAGGAAATATTCATTACATTATGTGTACCTATCATATATTTACTCTAGGGATGGTGTATTATATCTCAAACACAGTTGGATATGTCTGGTTAACAAAGCCACTACTTATCTAAGCAGATATTGTGCCTATGAAACAGTACAAGTTTGTAATAAATATGCATAAGTGTCAGGACTGTGTTGGACAATCTCTGAGGCAACTCCAGAGGTCCATGTTAAACTAGGTTGAACTATCTCTGGGAAACTCCAGAACTCTGGAGTTGTGTTAGACAGGACTTGGCTTTACTGTATGTGGTGCATCCTTGCACAAGTCCTGGTCCTGGATTTACAGAGCAGAGTTAAGTCAGAGAGTTAGAGGTCAGAGGGGAACTGTCAAGGTTCAAGTGGGAGGAGAGGTAGTCAAGTTTTGTTGATATTCAAACTGAGGTATTTACAGGCTAGAGTATGGGGTTTATATACTACAGAGAAATCAGATGACTAAGGAGTTCAGAGGTCAGATAGGAGATATACCAGAGGTGCTGTGGAGCTGTGCTCTGCAGTTGACACTGCATGGAGGAGTCTAAGTAGCAGAACGAATACTAATACAGATAGAATGAGATAGAACATAATAAAATGGAATGTAACAGAATGGAGCATATCATAATGGAATGGAACATTAAAGCATAGCATAGGTACAAAAGGAAATCAGACCAGAGATGGACAGAGTTGATATTGGAGTAACATTGGAGGGCCAGAGTTGGACTTGTGGATCTGGGATATGACAGTCTGGAGTTCTGAGGGGCTTGGGGCTTGGCTTTACCTTATGTGGTGTGCCCTTACAAGAGTTCTGGTGTCCCAAATTTGCAAAGAGTCGAAGTAAGGATGGAAGGCAGAGTAGAGTTGTCAAGACTCAGAGACAGAGTGGAGAGAACATCAGGTCAAATTGATATTCAGACTGAGGTATCTACAGACAGAGTATGGAGTTTATATACTGAAGAGAAGTCAGATTAGTAAGGAGTTCAGAGGTTGGGTAGGGGATGTGCCAGAGGTGCTGCAGAGCTGTGTTTCACAGTTGACACTGCATGGAGGAGTTCAAGGAGCAGAACTAGTACAAATATGGATAGAATGGAATGGAGAGCACTGGAATGAAATGGAATGAAGAGCATAGCATGAGTATAAAAGGAAATTGGAACAGAGATGGGATGGAAGTGGAACAGAGTTGTCTTATGATAGGTTGGAGATGGTTAGGAGGGACCAGAGATAGTGCAGAGAATGGAGTTGGTCTGGGATATGACAATAAGATATTCTAAATTTGTGTTTAAATGTAACTGTTGAACATAGCACAACAAACAAAAGCAGAATAATAAACCAAATCATTGGCTGGTTATAACAGCAACTAGAGCCTGGAGACAAAGTGACAGCATATAGTAACTCTATATCTGGGCCTGACAGCATTGCAAAGGCTGAAAACACTAGCAGATATGTTAGCACAACAGTTTTTACACCAGATCTCAGGTCCAGTTGGTTATCCAAATTGAACCAGGATCATAGAACAAATTTGGCAACAAATTCTTAATCTGTAGTGGGTTCAAGAAATAAACATGTTGGACAAAATATTCAGAATTTGTTAGAGCATCTGTATGAGTGCTGCACTCAGTGGTCCACTTGGGGGTATAGTAATGTCATAATGAAAGTAAAATGAATAGCAACTTGGAACCTCTTTCTGCATACCAACCCCATGGTTCTGTGGTTCTGTACTGTTAAGACTGTGTTGAATGATCTCTGAAAACTCTGGAACTCCAGAGTTTTGGTTGGATGGAACTTGGCTTCACCTTATGTGGTGCACCCTTGCATGGGTCTGAGTCCTGAATTTATGGAGTGGAGGTGTTGGAGGTGGGTTGAAGTTGAGCCATCAAGGCTTGGGTAAGGGGAGACAGAGGAGAGACCATCTGACTGAGTCAGAGGAGATTGTCAGGCTAGGCTGATATTCAAGCTAAGGATTACAGAGTAACTATGGAGTATTTATACTATGGAAAGAATGGATGACTAAGGAGTTTGGAGGTTGGGTAGGAAATGTGTTGGAGGTGCTGCAGAGCTGTGTTCTGTGGTTAACACTGCATGGAGAAATCTGAGAAGCAGAACTAAGATTAATATGGAAGGAATGAAATGGAGGGCACTGGAATGGAATGGAACATAAATGAAATGGAGACAAGTTATCTCAGAGATGTCCAGAGGTTGAAGAACTATGTATGGAGAAAAACAGTCCAGAGTTGGATTGGAGGGAATTCAGAGGGTCAGAGTTAAAGCAGTGAATCCAGGATATGACATGTACCCTCTGTGGCAACACTGGGAGGGATATCTTCAAAAGTGAAAAGTGAAATCATGGGTGCAATGACCATGCAGCTGTTGTTTTGCAGCATCCTGCTATATGGGTCAAGGTGTGTCACATGGTGTGCACAGCTCTCCATAAACTTCTTGTTGGGTTGTGATGATCCTATAGCCATCCTCTGTGAAAGAACTCAAGGACATGGTTGGCAGGCTGACTTTACAAGGGGAAGAAGACTTACTGGCAGATAAGCTCAAATGCAAGATTTTCATGCTGACCTTGTAGAGAGAGGGTTTGTCATATCTGTCCCTGAGCAGTCATCACACACCTCTGGCCTTCTTCAGTCCTCTTCAGATCACTCCACCCTTATCTGCTCATCACCCATCTTCTGCTGCCCAGAGTTATACTTGAAGTTTGCATCTCTGCTTGGAATGAAACTCAGATCTAATACCTGTCATCCTTGATCATCATTCATTGCATATGTCTCTTTCCTGTCCATCTTCATTCATCCTGTCCATCCTGTACCTTATTTACTTTCATCTGATCATTGTTACTCACTGATGCAACATCTAAGTCTTGCTCTTTGTCCTACAGGATATAACCTCAAGGTTAGTTGTACCACAGAGTAGCCTTATCCTGGGCTGCCCTTTCTTTATGGCTTCTAGCCATAGTCTTGTATAGTCAAGAGGAACTGAGTTGTCTGCCTTGTAGACTTTGGTGGAAATTACCAAGGAGAACTAGACTGGCTAGTTTGCTTGGTCTGCATTGACCTTATACACTAGAATACATGTTTGTATCTATGTATGTCTAATCTAAAGATATAATAATATATCAATGTGGTAAGTCTGATATGGTACGATATGAGAATATACATATAAGGAAATCATACAATGTTGGATGAGTAATTATTCATGAGGTATCTGCATGTATCAGTATAGCCTCATAATGGAAGAGAAGCATGATGCATAGCCCTGTGGCATAGTGATATGAATTAGACATGGAAAAGGTATGTTGGTATAGCCTTATAGATAAGCATGGCCTTGAGTGGATATTAAATAAGCAAGTGGCAGAATGGAAGGCATAGGTTGGCATAGCAATGGAATGGAAGCATAGGGTCTAAGGTTGGATATATATGGGTATATGAAATTGTGATTGGATTGTGATGTGGCATTAAGGGGGACATGAGGTAGTCATGAGGTGTTATGATGGACATTAAGTGTCATAGCCTTATGGCTGTGTTCATAATGTGATGTTGTGAAGACATGAAGTGTCATGATGGTCATGTGACTAGCACATGTTCATAGTCTCGCAGAGATGTTAAGATGAAATAAATAAGCCTGTAACACTCACTTCATCTTGAAACTGTTTCACCTGTTTATCATCCGTTTTGTGTCTGAACCTGTTTAGCATTCTGTACCTTACTTTGAATGTATTTAAAGACCTCCACACATCATGTATTTCCTTTAGTATGAATATCAACTTGGTTGCTTCTTCAACTCCTGCCTGACTCCTTTTCTTCATCTTCTTCTACCCTGAACCCTTGGTCCTACTCTGAATCTTCAAAATTCAAGGACATGGGTCTGTACAAGGGTGCAACACATAAGTCCTGTGCCAATGTTCTCCTTACTAAGTCCCTTCTCTTCCATCTCCTCCATTGAACTTTCAGCCCACCTCTGTCCACTCCCTCAGACATTCTGAACCTCTGTCAGACCTGAGTCCAGAGGACCCAGACTTACAGGATTTCCCACAACAGGCAAGTGATGTTGTGTTTTAACTGGATGTGGTGTCTATAATAATTCTCTAGTCAGCAGAAGAAGTCAAAGGGACTTTGAAGCCATTGACTCAAGCACATAGTATCCTGGCCCAGACCTTGTCTAAGAGTGACAAGGCTATGATGAATGAGAGTTTTGCAATGCTTGCACTCATTGACCATGAGTGTTAAACTATGGTATGGACTTCTCTGGGGCAACTCCAAGGGTCCAGAGTTCTGAGGAGTTCAGGACTTGACTTCACTATATGTGGTATGCCCTTACAAGAGTTCCAGTGTCTCAGATTTATAAAGGGTCAGAGTGAGGATGGAGGGTCAGAATAGAGTTGTCAAGACTCAGAGATGGAGTGGTGAGAACATCAGATTAAATCAATATTCAGACTGAGGTATCTACAGACAGAGTACAGAGTTTATATACTGAGGAGAAGTCAAATGACTAAAGAGTTCAGAGATTGGGTGAAGGATATACTGGAGATGCTGTGGAGCTGTGCTCTGTAGTTAACACTGCACAAAGGAGTCTGAGTAGCAGAACTAATATGAATGTGGATGGAATGAAATGGAGAGCATAGCATGACTATAGAAGGAAATTGAACAGAGATGGAATGGAAGTGGAGTGGAGTTGCCTATGATGGGTCAGAGGTGGTCAGAGCAGACTGGAGATGGGTGCAGAGGACCAGAGTTGGTCTGGGATATGACAATGAGCTATATACATGGGCACAAAAAACATTCAGTAAAATAGAGGATCTAAGTAAGCAGGGTGTGCAGAAGTGCACATTAGAAGCAGTATGGGATCAGGAATGCTGGTTGAATGACAAGCTACAGATGATCATGTACTTTGACACAGAGGAAAATGAGGCCACTGAGATGCTTTGCAGTAGGATAGCAGAGAAGTTGCAGCAGGTGCTTGCAGCAGTGTTACACTGCAAGCAAAGACTTGCATAACTTCTTCAACCCTTCTTGGGTTCCTCAGCTGACAGCTGGACAATGCTCAAGGTGAGAGAGCATTCTATACCAGAGCAAACAAGTGTGCATAGGTATTACGCTTCTACAGACTCAACGACCTTGATGGACTTGATACTGTATGGTCGACCAAAGGTTGGGTGTCGCGGCAAGGCAACACTCGAGGACACAGCTGCTAGAGATGGCTAGCACCACAAGGTCAAGATAGCTAACTTAGGGTGACAAGGCCTAAGAAAGAAGATGCTCTGATTGCAGGAGATTACAAAAAGAACAAGATGGAGACTATGGTGCACAGTAGCAACTTATATACAGAGAAGAACACAAGAGAACATAATAGAACATGACACCATCCTGTATGAGAAGAGCAGAAAAGGAAAATGGCACCATAGAATGTAAAAGAATATGAAGGAAGGACTGCAGATTATGAATCATATGGAATGTGATGGAACTTGTTGGAAGATAATGTGATCTTGTGCAAGACTGCATCTGGGTGGACTCAGTAAGTGGAATAGTGTCCATATTCAAGGATATAGAGAAGAAGAAGTAAATGCAAAGTAAGAAAAAGGATAAACATACAAGTGACACCACATA
>JBBPKF010000626.1:0-10826 GCA_038089175.1 Binderoboletus segoi | reverse complement strand
GACTCCTGGAGAGGGCGTATTACACCCAAACGGCCCCGTATCATCAAGGCTCTCGGTGATTGTCGTCTCGTTGTTTCCCTCCACGATTAATCCACTGACGCACGCAGCTTGACCGCCCTTGAGCTCCACACCCTCGGAATCCCTTCTACCATGATCTGCGACACCATGGTTGGCTCGCTCTTCCAACACAAACCCATCCACGCCGTTGGTGCGTCTTTGTGCTCACAAACAAACGTAAATAATGGTGGCGTTTCATGTAGCCGTTGGTGCCGATCGTATCGCTAGGAACGGTGACACCGCCAACAAGGTTTGTCAACGTCCCGGTCCTCTATCGCGAATCCCCGATCCCAAAAAATGTTATCCATCCTGACCCTAATCGATACCATATAGATCGGGGCGTACAACGCCGCCGTGTTGGCAGCGAGACACAAGATTGCGTTCATCGTTGTCGCGCCCACCAGCACTGTCGATCTCGCCATCACTGACGGTTCAAGGTGAGTGCCGTGACCCCGATCCTGATCCCGACCCCGCCCCACTCCCCCCTAAGTCTCTATGAATAGCATCCCGATCGAGCATAGGTCGCCTCTCGAAGCCTGCCTCGTCCGCGGCGCCCTCCACCCGCCCAGCTATGACGCCTCTGGCAAGAAGGTCCAAGCCCAAGTGATGCTCACGCCCAGCGCTGTGGGGGAGACCGAAGGCGGAGTGTATAACCCAAGCTTCGACGTCACTCCCGCGGAACTGATTACGGCGATCGTGACGGAAAAGTATGTCGCGGTGAAACGGGAGGGGGAGACAGGTTTCGACCTCGCGAGGGAGGCAAACGAGGCGAAGTAAAGAGGAGGAGCCGGGGCTGTTGGTGGTTCTTCGGACGCAGATATCAAAGACGTTAGTTTCGTGAAATACCAGGCACGTGAGTCGAAATATCCAAGTTACTAGTATCGTCGGACCCGCTCGTTTTCTCGAAGGAACATGGTCTCGAAACCCAACGTTTCTTTTTAGGAAGCGGGGACTGACGTCAGACTCGTGCGCTCCCTGGGACGGGATTCAAGGGACACCAAAACGGGCACCCCGGTAGCCGCCTCGTATAGATAAGCGTCGTCTCGGCTTTGCATCGACCACCGAAGCCGTTCCCCCGTGCGTGTCATCGAAGCGGAATGACTATTACGGCTAGGGAGAAAAATGTTCAGCGAAGAAACGACCAATGAAGGAGGACGCGATCTCATCCCACCCGTGAAAAGCGGTCATCCACACACGAAGACTTTCGGGTTGTGTAGTTGTAAACGATGCAAAGTGCCAGATCACAACATTAACTAGGTTCAGATATGTACGTCGATTCAAGGGTATGTCACATCAACCAGTGTATTTATTGTGTTCAGCACGAACGCCGTGCGAGTGTAATCAAAATGACCCGACTCGTCTACCAGGTGCATCTGCATTGTGGATAAGCGATACGGGTCGGGTGAACTAGTTTGCGAGGATCTTCTCAGGCGGGCACGATTCGGTCCCTTGGTCTAGTGGAGAGTGGAGACGACAGATTGGTGTTATATATCCTGTCCCTGCCAACTCTGGTGGCTCGGCTCGGGCATCATGGACGGTTGGTCAACAGAATTCTGCACAAGGTCTATTGGCGTTCATGCACCGGTAATAGTCTGATCCGCTGGTCGAAGCAATGCAGGCTCCCACAAAAGGTGATGCACCTTCATTCTGTACCTTTGCTGTTGTCTATATCATTCCCTGCATTACATACTGGGCCAGGACAGATTGATGGTTTGACTTGATAGATTATGAACTTCAGGTTGGTGCACGGCTAACAGGAGATGGAGACTCAGTCATGTGGATGTGCAATGGACTGAGGTGTTCAAGAGTAAATGGCATGCTTTATATACAAGAATACATTGGGGATGTCAGATTGTATAGGTGTTTAAGCAGGTAAAGCACAGGAATAACTGACAAACTTGAAGTATGTACACAAGCTATTATATCCCAGAATTCACTGTGCCAACTCTGATACTCTGGACATCCACCATTGTAAAGTAATGACATAGCCTTGGACTCAAGAGCTAGATAGTTTTCTTGCCTTCAGCTGGTCAAAAGAGGACAAAGCACTGTGAAAGTGTTCATCCTGGGGACTCATGAGTACATGGAATGATGAAGGGAATGACTGGGAGCACACCACCAACAATGGTGGACTCCAGGAAGCCTTCTATAGACTAGAGAACAGTTTCCTGGACTACAGGAAAGGTTCTGGGTGATGTTCTGGATGATGAGGATAGTGACAACAAGCACATTAGCAAATCCCTTTGGTCTGGACAGTGCTGGACAGTGCTGGAAAGAGTCCCAGCACTCCCAGTCTGGTTCGTTCTGGCCAGTTATGTCCAGTGTCAGTATTTCTGTGGAATTCTATGGAACAAATGAATATTCTGGGATAATGTAGATCTCTGTGGACTTCTGTAGAATTGTTAGGACCATGTCAGATGATCTCCAGAAACTCTGGAACTCTGGAGTTTTGGTTGAATGGAACTGGGCTTCACCTTATGTGATGCACCCTTGCATGGGTCCAGGTTCTGAATTTACAGAGTGGAGCAGAGGAGTCAGAGGGAGAGGCCATCAGATCAGGTTAATATTTGAGCTGCAGATGTACAGTGTGAACTACAGAGTATTTATACTATGGAGGAGCAGATGACTAAGTCTAGATGTTGGATGGAAGGAATGTCAGAGTGTGCATCAGAGCTGTGTTCCTTAGCAAGCAAAGGACAGAGGAACCTAAGGGGCAGAACTAATACTAAAGAGGACAGAATATGCTAGAATGAAATGGAACATAACAGAATGCAGAAGGTGGGGTCATATTGTAAGGGTCTAGAGTTCAGAGACTAATTGCATAGGGAAAATGGGCTGGAGTTGGTGCAGAGATGGATTAGAGGGGATCTAGAGGGTTGGAGTTGATGCAGTAAATCTGGAATATGACAAGAATGGAAAGACATTCCAACAGTCCTATCTAGAATATTCAAAAGTATTCCTATCCCTCTGATCATTTGCATCTATGTTCTGACCTTCTCTGTGTCTCCTTCAGACAATGTGTTGATGTGAATGCAAATGCACTGACAAGCTGTTGATGCAACAACTCAGATAATGACATGACCTGCACAGTGTGTGGACTTGCAACTTGAAATATGCAACAGTGATGTGATGGCAATGATGTGGTGGCAATATGTTAATGGCATATGACATGAAACCTGCAGCTCTAACAAAATGACAACTACTGGATAACAACTGTAAGGAACATGGGCTCTGTTATGCTGTTCTTGCATACTGTTAAGGCCATGTTGGACGATCTCCAGAACTCCAGAGCTCTGGAGTTTTGGTTGGATGGGACTTGGTTTCACCTTATGTGGTGTGCCCTTACATTGGGTCCAAGTCCCATATTTGCAGAGTGGAGAGGTCGGAGGTGGGTCAGAGTTGAGCCATCAAGACTTGGACAAGAGAAGACAGAGGTGAGACCATCAGGCTAAGTTGATATTCAAGCTAGAGATTACAGAGTATTATACAGAGTATTTATACTATGGAGGGGATGGATGACTAAGGAGTTTGGAGGTCAGATAGTGTATGTACTGGAGGTGCTGTGAAGCTATGCTTCTGCAGTTGACACTGCATGGAGGAGTTTCAGGAGCAGAACTAAGATTAATACAGAAGGAATGGAATGGAGAACACAGGAATGAAATGTAATGTCATTGGAATGGAGATGAGTCATTCTGGAAGTGTCTGGAGTTCAGAGGACTATATACAGAGGAAAATGGTC
Organism: Binderoboletus segoi; assembly: GCA_038089175.1. Classification (NCBI taxonomy): domain Eukaryota; kingdom Fungi; phylum Basidiomycota; class Agaricomycetes; order Boletales; family Boletaceae; genus Binderoboletus; species Binderoboletus segoi. The sequence continues at coordinate 7,030 of JBBPKF010000626.1, read as the reverse complement.
CGGAGTTTGGAGAAAGTGGTCTGGAGTTGAATTGGAGGAGATCTGGAGGATTGGAGTTGAAGTGGTGGATCTGGGATATGACACATACCAACACAGCCAAGGTCTGTCCCTTGAACTGAATGACAACTTATGGATGACATCAAGGCAACTGGAAGGCACCATGGTTGAGGCAACCCACTCAAGAGTTGAACAGTATTGCAGCTTGGCAACACAACAAGGACACAGCAGTACCAGATAGGGTACTTCCACTAGGCCTGAAGATCTTGTAAGGGCAGTGAGACCTTGGAGATATGCTAGCATGCAAGTGAGTAGGATTGCAAGCATAGAACTAACTAGGGAACAGGATGCATTGTAGTGTCTTAAGTACAGAGGGAGGCTGGTTTAAGGCCAGTCCATAGAACAAGACAGAACATGAGAGAACAACAAAGATGGCATCATATAGAAACAAGAAGAATGGTGATGAACATCAGATAGGCATGGAAAGATCAGATAACAGCTGAGTGTAATGAGAGCTCAGTTAGGAGAACTGTGTCTGTAATGCAAGAGATAAAGAAGAAGTAAGAGATGTAGCATGAGAGCATAACAAAATAGACACATTGCACCTTCAACTATTTATACAAGGACAGAGTCTGTGGAAAGGTGAAAAACATGACAGAATAGTATGGCAAATAGAAGGAAGAGGGAAATTTGTAACATTACCCCCCCTGTTAGCTTGAAGACTACCAGGCTCCAGTCAATCACCTCTTTGCTCTGGGGTGGTGACTAAGTGTGTCTTCTCCTTGAATGGGCAGTTGTCTGTGATGTAATATTTGATGCTGCAATGTCCACAAGTATGGTAAGAGCAATGTGATGTCCAATGGTAAGGCTGCCACTGTTTGCAGTAGGAACACTGATATTTTGGGCATGAGATGTGAAGATATCCAGTTTCTCCACAGATGAAGCAATTTTGCTCCAGGGATAGTCAGCACCCTTCAGTGGCAATGTTGTCCTTTCATATGGCTTCTTCTGCTTTCATGCACTCCAGATCAACACATGTCACCTTAGATTGGACAGGGTGGTTACCACCTTTCCAGTTTCAAGTAATTGGGTTGAAATGTTGTTTAGCATGAATGAATTTGATGTGTTTGGGGTGAAAGCAAAATGGGATGGAGGAGATTCATTCACTGAGTGGTATGAGAGCTGGGATGGGGAGAGGGTCAGCTGGTAGTGGCATAATGGGTGGTTCAGCAAAGTAGTCAGAGAACTTTGTTTTGGAGAGTAAGGGTAGGACATGGATGAGTAGCTCCCTGAACATGACAGGAGAGAGAGTATCAATGATATTGATGAATCCAGTGTCATTCAATACTCTGAGAAGGAACTGGATAGCTTTGACAAGGAATTGGCCCACAAGATCAAGGCAGGCAGCATTGGTGAACAAGGGGGTTACATTGGCAAAAGAAGTGTGGCATAATGCTAAAAGATGATGAATGCATACTAAACTGGGAAGAGTGTCAGAGAAAGAAAAGAAATGGTTATGCTCTACTAGAAACATGAGTCTGGGATCTTCAAGGGTAGCTCCATAAATGTGACATCTATGAAGGAATGAAAGGTGATGTATATGGAAGGGATGCAGTCAGGTAAGATGATTGGGAAGTGTTCCATAGCTGAAGTTACTTGGGTGAAGGCCAAGGTTGAAGACTTGAGATTGTCTGGGGGTAGGATGATAGGGGCAGGAAAGTAGTCAGACAGTTGTCCTTGATTGTCCCTCATAGGTGTTGGAAATCATCCTCACCACAGTTAGTACACTACCTTACCTAATCACACTGAACATAGTATGTGTACTGTATCTATTTGGAAGGTCACTTTTTGCCACCACCTTGTATACTTGAACCCTGATTTTTATCAGGTTATGAGCCCCAAGTGCTAGACCTCTGTGTCTCCACTCACTCAATTGATTAGCCATCCCCATTAGGCCAGCTAGAGCCTCAAATCCAGCCCATCACAGGTCAGCTAGTACCTTGAAACCAGCCCATTGTAGGCCAGCTAGAGTTCTGAATCCAGCCCATCATAGGTCAGCTGGTATCTTGAAACCAGCTGGTAGCCCTGTGGAGACAAGCTAGTGTCTATAAATTAGCCAGTATTACCCCTTCCCATTATGTCATCCTTGAAACTCATGTTTGAAAAACTTAATGACACAAACTATGCTAAATGGAGCATGCAGATGGAGGCCCTGTTAGACAAGCAGGATCTCTGGGATATAGTGAGCAGAGTGGAAATCAAGCCCACCTATAGACCCTCATCCAAGGCAGCGAAATCATTTGCCCATAAGCAGTGGCTTGCAAGGGCCAAAATTATCATTTACCTTTCTACCTCCCAACTTTCCCATGCTCACACTGAGTCTGGTGACCTCAAAGAGATCTGGGACAACCTTGCCCACATTCACCAGTTCCATGGCTTTGGATGCATTTTTGCCATGCTCTGTGAATTTTCAATCATGGAAAAAGGACCTGACCAGTCAATGCAGGCCTGGGTCACATCAGTTCAAGATCTTACCTTTCAACTCCAGGGTGCCAGATTTGAAGTTTCCATGACAATTGTAATTGTGACCTTGCTTTGTGGTCTTCACACTCAATATTCCTTACTCATCACTACCATCAGCTCAATACCCCTTGACAATCTTACTATCAACTCTGTTGTCACCCAGTATTACACAGTACTTGCAAGCTAGCATCTTAGGAGTGATGGGCTTTCTACTGAAGATGATGAGACACCTTATGAAAGATGGGCTCCTTACTGAAGGTGATATGACAATCTTTCTATTGTTGGGGGTGACCAAAGTGTTACAAATTTCCTTTCTATTCCTTTTCATCACCATCTCGTGCTGCTACCTTGTACTATCATTCACAGACAGTTGGTTCCAACACCTACTATGAGGAGCCACATGTACGTTTATACTCTTTCTGACCCTATGCTTACTTCTTCTTCTTTACATTCACTGATATGGACACTTCCCTGCTTGACTCGGGTTTAGCTGCTTTTCAGAGACCAATTTCTTTTACATTCCTTTGCATTCTATACCTTGGTCATCTGCAGCACATTAGTCACAGCCTTTATGCCATACTCCAATTTCTCCGATGTTCCATGAAGTTCTTTATGCCTACCCTCAACTACTTCTACTCTGTACTTAAGTCATTATCATGCATAGTGTCCGCCATCTTGTTCTTTTTGTATCCTCCTGCAAATAGAGCAACTTCTTTCTTAGACCTCATCACCCTAAATTAGCTATTAGACCTTGTGGAGCTAGCCATCTCTAGCAGCTGTGTCCTCGTAAGTTGCCCAGCTGCAACTTCCCTCTGTCATCCAACCAAGCAGTATCAAGTCTGCCAAGGTTGTCGTGCTTGTGGATGAGTCATTCCCTTGTAGTTCACTCACACTGGAATAGGATGCTCTCTCACCTTGTGTGTCATCCAGCTGAAGCTGAAGAAGTCTGAGTACTTTCATGAAGTTATGCAAGTCTCTGCTTGCAGCATAACAAAAGAACAAGATCTTTTGCTCACAGGTGTCATCCTGCTGAGTGTATCTCACAATCATTGCTGATAAACCCTTTTGTCGACCTCCTGCTCCAGGATCTTCTCATGACCTCTGGGCCTTCCCTCTCCCCACCCCTGCACCAAAGAAGTCCAGCACATATGCAGGACAACTTGTATCAGCATCTACAGGAAAGCCAGTCCTGACTGTGTCGTTGAACATCCTGGAAAGTTCTTGGGTATCTAGCCCCAAGAAAATCAAACTGTTACAATTTTCCCTATTTCTTCTTCTGTTGGTCGATGTATGCCACTACCTTGTTTTTGCATTCACAGACAATTGACTCCAACACCTACTATGAGGGGCCACATGTACATTTACACTCTTCCTTACACTCTGCTCACTTCTTCTTCTCTATATTCACCGATATGGACACTTCCCCAACTGACTTGGGTTTAGCTGCCTTCCAGAGACTGGTTTCTTATACCTTCCTTCACATTCCATATCTCAGTCATCCACAGCACTTTAGTCATCACTTTTACCTCATGCTCCGCTTTCTCTGATATTTCATCAGATTCTATATGCCGACCCTTAATGTGTCTCTCTCTGTACTTAAGTCGTTACTATGCACAGTGTCCGCCATCTTGTTCTTTTTGTATCCTTCTGCAAATAGAGCAACCTCTTTCTTAGGCCTTGTCACCCTAAGTTAGCTATCTTGACCTTGTGGTGCTAGCTGTCTCTAGCAGCTGTGTCCTTGTGAGTTGCCTTGCCACAACTCCCTGTTGTTGTCCGACCAAACGGTATCAAGTCCATCAAGGTTGCTGAGTCCATAGAAGCATCATATCTATGCATGCTCATTTGCTCTGGTATAGGGTGCTCTCACACCTTGAACATTGTCCAGCCAAAGCTGAGAAAGCCTGAGTGCTTGAAGAAGAAGTTATGCAAGTCTCTACTTGCAGCATAACACAAACGTTTGGACTAAGAAAGTACTACTCTGCCCACTCCCCCTCACCCAAACCAGAAGAACCATCTCCATCTCCATCCCCTTCACCCCCACCTTCCCCTATTGCTGTTACCCCTTCCCAGTTGCCCCCATCACCAATGGCAGAATTGAAAGCCATGCTGCCAGATTGCTTCTCTGGCAAGTCCAAGGATGTGCAATGATGGATGAAGGCCATGAAGGCCTATTTCACAGTAAACACAGCTCTATATGCTGCTGATGCAATGAAACTTTGCACAACCCTGAACAGAATGTCAGAAGGACATGGAGCCTCCTTCACTGACCATTGGTATGATAGAATCAATGACACCACAGTAGCTGCTGCAGATAAAACCTTCAACAAGATGGTTGAAGATTTCAACACCACCTTCTTCCCAGTGGATCAGGTATCAAATGTCAAATTCAAGTTAGAATACCTCCAACAACAGAAAAAGAAAAATGAAGACAACCAGTGGGAGGATGGATGCCTCAAATATGTCACCGATGCCAGAACACTCATTGACAAAGTGAAAATTGTTGATGAAGAAGAAAAATGTTATAAATTTCTCACAGGCCTGGATAAGGAAATCCAAGACCCAATCATTGTAAATGAAGCCCTGGCCACGCTGGAAGCATTGGTCAAGAAAGTGTCTGAAATGCACGCTAACCTTACCCATGCCAAAAACATTGGGCAAAATGCCTACTACTCCTCATCCTCCTCCACCCCTTGAGGAAGAGATCCGAACACCATGGACATTGACTTTATCAAGCTATGACCTGACAAAAAAGTGAGACTTCTTAGAGAAAAGAAGTGTTTTATCTGTAAAAAGACAGGCTGTTGGTCAGGAAACCACAGCAAAGGAAAGAATTCAGCCCTGTACTGAAAGCTGGTCACAGTCTGAAATGTGAAAACCACCCCCACTGCATCTGCAAAGCCACCCCTGTATCAGCCATGCTCACCTTGGGCAGTCCCCACATCCCCCATTGATGATTACATCAGAACCCTCTGACTCAAAGGGAGTTCAGAAGAAGAAATCCTCAAAGTATTGCATACCTGCTTTGAGGATAAGATACCTGAGCAAGAAGCCCCAGAAGGGCAAGTTGAAGAAGAACCTGTAGCTCAGGATTTTTGAAATGGGAGCATTCTAAGTTGATGCAACATCTCCCTACTGTAAAACTATCTCCCATGTATGTAATGAGCATCAAGAACAAAGCCACATGCCTCTTGATCACTCTGCATGGAAATGGCAACAAAGTCAACACCAAAGTGCTCCTTGACAGTGGAACAACTGGATCCTTCGTCTTGTGGGACTTCCTCCGAAGAAGAAAAATGGGGTTCCAAAAACTCTGAACTAATATCATTGTTTAGAATGCTGATGGTTCAGAAAACTCCGCTGGTACCATTAAGTTTATGTCCTGGATGACACTAACTATCCATGGATCTACTTCATACACCCACGTCCAAGATTTCTATGTCACTGATCTTGGAAAAGAAGATATTATATTGGGACACCTGTGGCTCACCAAGCACAACCTGATGATAAATTGGAGAATGGGAAATCTCCTGATCAAAGAAAACCTTCCCAACAAAGACATGCCCATAGTCAAGGAATGCCACCAACTCACTACATTTATTAATAAGGTCACCCTATTCACAGAAATCATGCGGAACGCACAAAAAGCAGAAGTAACCCTCCCTGAAGCATATAAAGAATACCAAGATGTCTTCAATGAACCTCTGAAAGGTGAACTTCCCCCAAACTGAGGAAGATTTGACTTCTCTATCATCACTGATGATGATTTCATCCCAAAGGTTGCTAAAGTCTACCCCTTAAACATCGAGGAACAAAAGGCATGTAAGGATTTCATAAAGAAAAACACAGAGAATGGCAAAATCATCCTGTCTTCATCCCCACAAGCATCCCCATTCTTTTTCATAGAAAAGAAGGATGGAAAACTTCGTCCATGCCAGGACTACCAGTATCTCAACTTCCACACAGTTAAAAATGTGTACCTGCTTTCTATCATCTCTGAACTTTTCGACAAGTTCAAAAATGCTAAATTCTTCACTAAGTTTGACATTCAATGGGGATACAACAATGTCCTCATTGAAGAAGACAGTTGCTGGAAGGCAGCATTCATCACGTTGAAAGGCTTATTTGAACCCCAGGTCATGTTCTTCGGTTTTTCCAATGCCCCACCCCACTTTTAAAATATGATGAACCACATATTCTGTGATATGATAGCCAAAGGGTGGCTTGGAATATATATGGATGACCTTGGCTTCACATCCACAGACCTCACTATCCACTAGAAATGTATGCATAGAGTTCTTGACAGGTTCTGTCAAGAAAAACTGTACCTCAAACTGTCGAAATGTACATTCGACACACTGGAAATGGAATACCTCAGCATGGTTATTAAAGAAGGACAAGTCTGCCTTGACCCACATAAAGTCAAGGCCATCAAAGAATGGAAACTGCCCACCATGGTCAAAGGTGTGCAGTTGTTTTTAGGATTTTGCAACTTCTACCAAAAATTCATACC
>JBBPKF010000625.1:0-10829 GCA_038089175.1 Binderoboletus segoi | reverse complement strand
GGTATGTGGAAGCCTGTCCTTAGTGGGCACAGAGCATGGCGTTCCAGACTCGACGGGTAACTCCATGTAGTTACTTGTATCCCTCAGCCCTCAGCCCACCTCAGTATTGCCACATCGTAGAGACGTTATGTGGGGTCTGTGAGTCATCGTTATGGGACATGGCGTATGTCGCAGGACCACGATGCATCGCGTTGTATAGGATGTGTTTCAGATAGTGATCATGGTGTTGGGCTCCATCGAAAGTGATCGGCTTTGCAAACATCTCGCTCATGTGAAAGGTCTTCAGGATTATGTTTAGGCGCTATTATTGGTCACGCGTAGTACCTCGTCATGATTATGGCCACGATGCACACGACATTGGAGACGTTCAGGTTCAACACTGTACTCGACTATGACGACTTCCTTTGCGTTCATTCCACGAGTCGTCTCCAAGCATGCAAAGCCATGGCCGGGCATATCAAGACCCTCACCGTCACCATCCCCACCGCCCGACCCAACCACCGACTCGGACTCCGAGTCAGTAGATGATGAGGACGACGCCTCTGGCATCATCGCGCTATCTTCGCACGACAAGATCAAAGGAAAAGAAAAAGCCGCTGAACCGTTCCATTCAAAGCAGTCCACTATCACCCAGGACATCGCGGCCCTCATCTCACTCGCCCTGTCCGACTATAACATCTGGCTCAATGCGGACATGCGCTGGAAGCTCGATGCGTGTTTGAGCGACGAGATATCTCCCGACGAGGCTGGATGTACGCCGCTTTCTTTTCTCGCGCTGGTCAAGGAACCTTGGACTAAATACCCCTCTGCATGCAATACAGTCATACCCATCAATTACCTCCTCCGCCGGTCTCCGTTTCGCGGATCACTACCACTGAGCAATGGCCAGCCCGAACCGTCCGAAACCGAGGTGGTAAAAGCTCTTCACACGTATGCGAACCCCACCCTCGAGGTTCGAATGTGCCTTCCGTCATCTTCTTCCTCGTCCGTCTGGTACGGCACCGGAAAAACCTCACGAAAGAAAGACGTAGGTGGGTACGAAGTACGCCGCAGAGACTGGCCCACTCTCCGCCATCGTCGGTCGCGTGGGTGGACCCGTGCGAGATGGGACGACATGACTACCTACATGGTGCGTTGCATCCCATCCCGTGCCGACCAGCTTGCCTACTTATCTTGCCCGTGACACCAGGAAGGCATACCACCGCAGTACCGCACCGTTGGGGGGATTTTCAGATTCGTCGAGATGCTCCTCTCTCTGTCTCCGGTGCCAAACATCGACACGGAACCACGGACATGCGTCCAAAACGTCATGCTCCCGCCCCACTACCTCGACAAACCCGGGGACATCCCTAAATGCAAAGGCTATGCGCTCGTCATGTTTTCGACCAAGTCGCACGCCGAGGCCATTCTGCAGGCGTGGCCTTGGAAGCGGGAATGCGTGCTTGACACCACGGACATGTCGCCCGCCACGAAGGAAGCACACAAGTATGGGCTGCGAACGATATCAAAAGCACGCTGGGACATGTTGAACGAGGAGTACCTCCTCCACAAACAGCTTCTCGTGGACGAAATAGCGCGAACGCAGAGTGAGATGCGTCGCCCATACCAAGGCGCGCCCGAACCGGAACATGGCGAGCCCTCTCAAACCGAAAGTCAGATGCAGGAACGAACATCACCGCAGACGATGCCCACCTCGCCCTACCCATTCGGTTGCCTCGTCTTCGTGCGCAACATCCACCCAGGGACGAACAAGACCACGCTCAAGTCGCTTTTTGGCCAAGCGTTCCAAGAGCAAGATGAGGGTGACCAAGGACGCGCTCGCGCTGGTCTCGATTATGTCGACTTTGCCAAGGGCACGGACACGGTACGTGATCGAGCAGATCATCGTCCTTGTGTTTGCAGCGTTGACCGTTGTTTCCATCCGTACCAGTGTTACCTACGTCTTGCATCGCCGCACTACGCGGCGCGTCTGATGACGTACTTTGGCTCTCGACGGAAAGCGCAGTCGGATGGGTTGGATGGGACAGGGCGCACGCCCGTTGGAGATGATAAGCCGATTACGACGGAGCTGATCCAGGGGAAAAAGGAGGAAGTCTATTGGGAGAAGGTACCCGAAAAAGTACGGCGTCAGGCCGTGGACAAGGTGGTCGACGGACATGCGCAACTGGCAGAGTCGTCCGTGTCGCCGACGATGCACCAGGACGGTGCTCGCGGAAACGAACGGACAAAACGTACAAGGAAGCCTTGAGAATTGGGTGCCTGTATCCTTCGCTTGTTCGCCTCGAGATCGTGACTCAGTTCCTAAAGCCAAGTCCGTAGCACGCGGGCTTGTGGTGGCACACATCGAGTACTACGGTTGAACACGATGCTATAGATACTTGGAAAGAAAGACAAGCATTGCCATGTCCGTGAGTTGGCGTTCAGGCAGTCGTTCAGTCCGTCGTGATCGCAGGGAGTTTCGAAGAACAGCGTATAGCCATACGAGGTTTGGAAAGACGTCCACCCCGCTGTGCTCAGCCAAGCGCCCTACTTCTTATATCCCTGCTGTTCGTTATCGCCCCCTTTACTCTTTTTCTAGTTCCTCCCAGACGTTCAATGGTGTCATCATGAAGTCGGCGATGCTCTCGACGGCTGCTACGCGGCTAGCAGTCGTATTCGGGTTTGGCGACACGTCGTTATCTTGGCATTCAGGCGTGTTTGCAGCCTGGGTCGTTGAGAGTAGAATAGAATGAGTTCTTCCCCCCACCCTGGCGCTTTGTAACATAGAAATCCTCGTTACTGTTCCGTTAAACACCATCGACGGTCAGCTCGTTCTGGTCTATCTCGGGTTCGGCCACCCTGGGACAGACCCCAGGTTGTCTGAGCTCCGGCTATCGTCTGGCAGAGTGGGCTTTCCGAGTCTATAGCACTGGAGTCGGCAAGACGGTCCTGTGTGCTTTACACATTCGTTATTTTTGCGCTCTTCGGCTGGCGGAGGAGGTGAGGGGATTTTACCGCCATCTGTTCCAAAGGTTGTCTGTCGTTACCTCGTGCCTTCATCGTCATCCAACGAGGACTCACGACTTGCCATCTCCAACCATAATATCTGCTAGATTCTGACCTCGCTAGAGTACGATACATGGGTGAGCGATGAAATTTGCCTTCACAGGATTAGATGCCGTTTTCTTCCCTTGTGCGTGCTGGGCTGAGTAACCACGACTTCTGTGCGTAAGTGTTTGTCTGTCTAGCGGTGTTCATATCCTATATGTAAGGGTCCAGCGTGACCTGGTACAATGTGTCTGCCTGTAGGTGGGGCAAGTAGCTTGCATGAGCGTGTCTCCGACACAAGTAGATCACCCGATCCTTCTGATCGTAAGTCAAGCTTTGCTTCCACCGGCAGTACTTAAATCAGCACCAGCGGATAAGACCCAGTCAACCTGCCCCTGCAGGCCTTCACCAAGACCTTCTTGTTTCCACAATTTATTCACCAGGGAAGAGTCTTTGACACCCTGCTGGGCCAGGATCGAAGGGACAACTCCCTTTCGCCGACCGGCTATAACGCCACTATCTTGCCTTGCAGATGCGGGTCCTTCCGGCACGCCGTGATGACATTACGCCGGTCGGTGTCTTTAGGCAAGGTTCATGATCTATCAACGAGTCCCTTGTCCCTTGCAATTCGCGTTCAGAAGTGATCTATTGTAGGCAGATGACCCATCAGACAAATACGATGTCGGCGGAGCGCATCCCTATCCTGAAAGAAGCGTAAAAGTGAGGCTCTCCAGGCACGTTGGGTCGCATTGAGCAACTGGTACCTCAGAGCTGGCTAGAGCAAATTAAATAAGTATGTACGGCTGAACCCGAACGAAGTGACATACTCACGCTCATGCCCTCTGAGAAACGAGTCCTGGAGGTCACAGTGGTGGCACAGTGCGAAGGCTACGACCTGATGCTTTCCTGTCTTCGGCGCAACGTACACCCCAGTATTAAACGAAACCACGCTCAGGTCGCTCTTTTCCAAGGACCAAGACGACAATGACTGAGGAGCCGGGACACTTTCCTCTGACGCGGTGCATGTCACTCTCCGCTTGCTCGAAGGATTGAGTTGCATGATCTGCATTCCTGCAAGTACCGTTTTCTTCCCGCATCGCCGCACCATATACGCATCTAATGGCACGTGTCAACACGCGACGGGCCCAAGTGTGCTCGGATGGATGGGTGGAGAATCACACACCCGCCAGCGTTGGAGACGGCAAGCTGACGCAGATAAGATGATTTCCAGTAAAAGGAGGTGCAGGGGCTGCCCTTCGAAAGGTGGGATGTCAGGCTGTGGACAGGACGATCAAGGATCACCTCGTGGTTGACACAGAGTCATCCGCGTCCCCGACGCCGCACCAGAACGGTAGCTGGGGAGGCAGACGGAGCGGGGGAACGACCTGAAAAGTTGGCTCCACTGAGCCTGTCTGATTCTACAGCAAGTATGCAGGGGACGTGGTAGCAGTTTACAGCGTGTGGTAGGCCATACGAATTGTGAGTGGGCATGCAGGAACGGGTGCGTCGTCGCTGTGTGCGTTGTGATCATCGCAACACTTGGCTTGCGCAACTCCCGCCTCCTTATCCTTGTCATAGTCACTCCTTGGCCTAGGAGAGGGGTTACCGAGTTCTTTGTTCCCTTCCCTCGAGGCGCCATCGCCACTGCTTGGTGTTGTCGGTGGCATAAATCCTATCACTTCATACCCTAGCAGTGCACCTGAGAGAGGGCGCACAGATCGATTCCCAAGTTACTTGAACTTGAGATGCTCCATCCGACTACCGTCCGCAACCGATCCGTCAACTACGGGAACCCTGCACCGTGTTTGAGGTACTCGTCCTCATCCAATCGAATTGGTGGTGAAGACTCGCAGAAAACGGCTGCATGTTGTGTCTATGGTGCTGATTCGCTCCTGTAAACTCAGCCAGTGGCACCGTAGAACTCAAGAACGCCGATAGGGTGAGAGGACGTCCGAGCCTTGGTCTTGCACACCACTCCTAGTTTGAAAACTCTGAGTAGTCGGCGAGCAAAATGCTGGGACAAGCATTTACCGGATGAAGTCGTGACAGGAGATTACACGGATGAAACATCTGAAGCACTGGTCGTGATAGGAACATCGACGAACTTGGTGTCATCAAGAATCGCCAGGAGTCGCGTGGGAAACAGCCTCGGTGCAAAGTAGGCAAGAACCAATTGCCAGCGAGCCGTGTGCACCGCCGGACTCAGATGTGAAATGGTGAAATTGGTAAGTCACTGCCTCGCGAGCTTGTCTATCTGTCCGGGTTCGCTAAGAGACCAGGGAAGATGTAGTATCTGCCCGCAGATGGTCTGTTTGCTGTGGTAGACTGTCCCTAGGCGTGTATTCCTGCAGCATCAATACTTCTACGACTATTCTATGCTGATCGCGATGAACGCTGGGCATCCATATCGGTCGCAGGGCTCCGGATGGGTAATCAGCTTCATGTATCATCTTGGGAATCTTTGATTATCGGTAAATCCACCCTCTTCCCGCTCATAACGATAACTACATGACTAGCGGAGAGTGGGTTCTTAAGGAGGTGGTTTCAGATAAGTCTCTTTCCTCCGCGTACTCCTGGACTCCATGCTAGGGATCCCTCCGAACTCACTCTTCTCTGCCTTTGCCTTTGTAGGTTTCCTCTTAGCAGGTCTTCCACTGCCCTGGCATATGCAATGTGAGTCGTTCCCATCGATGTCGGACCCTGACAATCATTTATTGATGTGACCCAATGCAGCATGGAACATGGGAACATGCATGTTCATGCTTTGGGCTAGCCTTGGGTGCCTTATCACGTTCGTCAACTCACTCGTATGGAGAGATAATGTGATAGACTGGGCACCCGTGTGGTGCGACATAAGTGAGACCCTTCTCTGTTCATATCATGTCCCTCCTGAGGAACCGTGGATTAGGCGCTCGTTACCTGGTCGGATCTGCTGTTGGACTTCCCGCATCAGCACTCTGCATCATCCGCCGTCTTTACTATATGACCACATTGGAGCGCATCATTGTCGGGAAGGAAGATGTGAGTTTGTGATCTTGAGATAGGCAAGGACTGTTTTCCGACCCTTAGGGTAGAGGAGACGTGAAGTCGTAGTTGATACATCCATTGGAATTGGGTTTCCGTGTGTTGTCATGGCATGGCGTGAGCATTTCCCTTCTAACTGACGCCACGGGAAATCATACGCTTAACCAACAGAATACGTCATACAAGCCAAGCGGTTCAATATCGTGGAGCAAATTGGATGCTACTACTCCATCGTCAACACGCTTGCCTCATATTTTCTGATCTCCATGTGGCCACTCGTAATTAGCTTGGTCAGCCTCGTCTACGCAGGTTAGTGATTAACATTCTTCATCCGGTTTTCGCAACCTGACAACTGCATATGACGTGCCAGTTCTCACCTTTCGCAGAGCCTTTCTACTACAAAGAGGGTTAAAAAGAGCATTTAAGACAGGCTTTTCCATCAGTGCTGGACGCTATTGGCGTCTCATGGCATTGTGTATTGTGGATATCCTCTTCACCATTCCGTTGAGCCTTTACATCCTCATCGGTGACGCTCTTACGGCGCCAACTGTTCCATATGTATCATGGGCCTCGATACACATGGACTTCTCACAAATCGGCCAATATCCAACTGCCGTTTGGCAGAGTATCCCTGGTTTTGCTATGGCAGTAGAGACGACAAGATGGCTTTACGTTCTTTGTGCATTTATCATTTTTGCGTTCTTTGGTTGGGGTCGGGAGGCGAGAGGATACTATCGCCAGAGATTTTTGTCTCTCTGTCGTTATCTCGGGTATTCAAAATCGTCCAGTTCACCACTACCTACGTGGGTCCTTTGTCAACCAGGAGTATACTGACCGATATGGAACCGTCTCTTTTTCAGCGCGGTGCCGAAGCAAAAACAACGCGCCGGTGAACCGACGCTCTCTGCTGATGGTGTGGGTCAACGGATTCGGCCGAAACAGATTTCCATGCCCTTCAAAGCACGGACGAAACACCGTTCCTTCCAGCTTTCACTCTCTTTCGAAGCACCGCCTCGCTCGGAATCGCACTCGTCCGCTGGCAGCTCGCGACTCAGCGTACGTGAAGAATTGGCTGATAGTCCACCTCGACTCCCATCTATCAGTAGCCTTGCACATATTTCATGGGAGAGTATGCCTGTTGTACCAGAGCCAGTACTCTCCAGCGATCGGGGTTCGCACATTCCGAGCCAAGATGCAAGTCGACGAGTCTGACAGATTCCGTCGTCAACTAATTTTTCTTCCCGTCTTGTTTTCCCCGCTTGTGGAAGGGTGTTCCATTTCGCGTTCACTAACTCTTGTTGCTTGTATAGTCTATCACGTTAGTTGACCTTTTCTTTGTCTGAGTCATGAGCGTCAAATTGTATTTATCTTACGTCCATCTAGGATTATATCATTATCTGCTCCGACTGGGCGTCCCACCAGGGATGCGGATTATAGTATCGTGATAGATGAACTTGCACCAGGACGGAAACATACACAAAGGAACACTCAGTACTCACCCCGATACTCCACATTGTTATCTGACACAGACGCTCGCCGCGAGCAGTTGCAACATCAGGTATGTTTGACCCTTGATCATCACTTCAATGGTGCCACTGCCACATGTTTTGCGGTCAGGGCAGCCATTGGCATATTTCCTCGTAGCCATCTCAATCGGGCCACCATACGGGGAAGCTAAAGAAGCCGATACTCCGATTGATATCAAGAAATCGCCTTCGACCACGCTGTGCATACTGTGCACTAGATTTGAAATGGCAAGAGAACACGTACTTCCTGTGGCTGTATCATGTTAATTCTTCTTGTGAGTCCGCCCTGAGTGACTAGGTAGGATGTGTCTGCCTGCAGTCACTGATTATTCTTTGGTGACTCTCAGCAGTTCTGTTATGAATATGATGTCCGTGACAGCTGGCAACTATACAAGGCTCCGAAAGGTGATGATGCTACATGCATAGCTCGGATTCCGAGTCGGCACGGGTTAAAGGGGTTTGCTGAGACAGTGCGTAATCGGCAGGGCCGTGCAAAATCCGCCTGTACGCCAGGCCGCCACCCTCGAACACCCGATCACATGGCGTGGTCCTCCCGTGGACACTAGTTTCGTGTATCATGTTGGGGGTTCCTGTATTTTCGGTAGATCCACCCTCCCCCCACATTATGCTAACCTACTTGTACCGACTCTACTCTTAACAGGACCATCACCTATAGGCTTCTTTCGACCTCCACGCACCCTCAGACTCCATGACAAGTATCCCCCTAAATTCCCTCTTTTCCGCATTTGCCTTTTTGGGTTTCCTCCTGGCAGGACTTCCGCTTCCTTGGCACATACGGTGCAAGTCATTCCCATCAATGCGAAAGTCGGATTCTGACTATGTTCATTGATTTGACCCGATGCAGCATGAAATACAGGGACGTGCATGTACATGCTTTGGACAAGTCTTGGGTGCCTCATACTGTTCATCAACTCCATCATGTGGAACAATAATGTGATAAACTCGGCACCTGTGTGGTGCGACATAAGTGAGACCCTATTCGTTTGTCTCGTGATGATCCTAACAGCATCGGCAAGGTGCTCGATACATCATCGGTGCTAGTATTGGGATTCCTGCATCATCGCTTTGCATCATCCGTCGTCTATACTACATAACGAAGTTGCGCCGCATCTCCGCTGGGAAAAGAGAGGTAAATTTATTTCCCTGGGATAGGTAAAAGATGGTGTATAACTCTTACAATAGAGGAGATGCGAATTGATGGTTGATGTATCGATTGGAATTGGATTTCCGTGCATTGTGATGACATGGGGTGGGCATTTCCTATCAAACTGACATGATAATAAGTTAAACTGGGTCAACCAATAGAATACATTGTACAAGACCATCGCTTCGAAATTATTGAACAGATCGGATGTTACCCTGCCATAGTCAACACGCTCGCTGCATACTTCCTGATCTTCATGTGGCCACTTGTCATCGGCCTGATCAGCCTCACGTATGCAGGTCAGTGAACATACAGTCATTCTCTTGTTTCTTGATCTAATACCTACGGCCGACTAGTTCTCACCTTTCGCAGAGCTTATCAACGGCAAGAGGAATTAAAGCGATTACTCCAGATAGGCTTTTCTATCAGTACCGCGCATTATTGGCGCCTGATGGCACTGTGCAGCACGGAGATCCTCTTCACTGTTCCGTTGGGCCTCTACACCCTTATCGCAAACGCACTGACTTCCCAGATCTTTCCATACGCATCTTGGGCCTCAATCCATTCGAACTTCTCTCATGTTGACCAGTGCCCAACGGTCGTATGGCAGAGCATACGTGGTTATGCTGTCGGAGTGGAAACTACAAGATGGTTATATATTCTTTGTGCATTCGTCATATTCGCATTCTTTGGTTGGGGTCAGGAAGTGAGAGATGCTTACCACCAGGCATTTTGATCTGTCTGTCGTAAAATCAGGATTTCCAGTTCACCACAACCCACGTGAGTTCGTTGGCGACCGTGAGCACAGCAGTATCTGACATTCATAGTTCTGGCACGGTTTCTGCACAAAGACATCGGTTCACACATGTTGGCGAAGAGATACCCCCCATCGACGGTATGGATCAAGCGACGAGACCAGGGCACCCCTCTGTACCCAACCAAGCACGTGTGAGATACCACTCCTCACGAGCTTTACCCTTGGACTTGCTCGAAGCACCAACACGCTCGGAATCCTTATCGACAATTTCGCGGCTTAGCGTGGGTGAAGGATCGATTGGGATTCCACCGCAACTCCTGCCTTTGAGTAACCTTGCCTACAATTTTCTCCTTTCTCGCCTGGTCGAGGATCATCCCATTGCTTCCACTTGTTCATGATTATGTAGCCCTGATTTTCTTTCTCTCGCACCCGTCGATACCATACCTACCTCTTGTCCATCTACTTGCAAGATTCAAGTTCCAGCCGGGTTGGTCACAGTGATCACTAAGCGATCCTGCGCAAAGAGAGCAAGGAAGATTCAGGCCGTACCTGACATTGATATCACTCGAGATTCGAGAAGGCAGAACAAGTCCCTCTTGCATTGGACACGGGCCGCGCGTTTCGTGGCACTATACTGGCCGCGAGACCGTGCATCAACATCCGACGGTCATGGACCGACCGACCGAACCCAGTGCTGAATCTGGCTTGGGGTTACTAAGAACATCCTTCGTCAGTCCAGATGACGATAAGAACACTTGGCCTCCCATTCTGAACGCTTGGATGAAATGTGGACAAGCACCCGAAGCTCCGGATCAAGTCCATGACGACGGGGAAAAAGAATCGAATCATCTCAGGCCGCCCGTTCGATCCGTGTTTGTTTGTCCGCGTCTGGTACTGGCCCTCCGTTTCGTTTCTCCTCAAACTCGAGTCACGGCGCCGTCCACGTGCAATGTTCATTATAGCTGGCATCGTACTAATTCAAGCTTCAAAGCCCAGGCTCGAAAAGTCAGTTCCTATCCGACCTCACCTCAGACCGGGACCTGCGTTAATGAACACGTCCCGTTCTTGTACATCAGTTGGTGATTCAAGTTTGCCAGTGGAGTGGGAGGTCCCGAGGCGGTGGAGCCGAGGGCATGTGGCAGCAGTGAGGCGAGCGGTATATAGCCTCGTCCATAGCATGCTGTACGCTGTCCTCTCCCGCCATAGGATCGTGTTCTGCTACTCCACCAGGAGCTTAGCGAAAAGGAGGGCAGATGCAGAGTATCGGTGGTGGTAACCGGGCTGGTGGTTCCTACCCAGATGTTTTAGTGGCCGGAAGATTCAGAGGTTG
>JBBPKF010000624.1:0-10843 GCA_038089175.1 Binderoboletus segoi | reverse complement strand
GGTCAAACTCTTCGATGATGAACGACTTCTTGAACTCTTGCTCTTCGGACACCTCTGTTCCCTTTACGTACGGGCGCGACCCGTCAGTGAACAGAACGCAGCATAGGGGAGGATGATCAACCTTTTTGAGAATAGACTCGAAGGCATGGGGCAATTCCAGGCAGCCGCTCACGCCTTCAAACGCGCTGTCTACCCTCGCAACGTGCTCAGGATCGTGTTCGTCGTAGAACGCATTGCACTCGGTTCCATAGGTGAATCGCGCAGTCCTGGAGGACACGAGATGATCGATGAAAAAGGAGACGGCCCCATCCGCCACGGCTTTGTTGCTGACGGTGATTCTTAGAATGGGGTGACGCGGGTGCTTGTAAGATGACTTACACGTGCTGACGAGGGCGACACAGGGTGACGTTGAGTGTGTTCATGTGCTCCATGAGTTTGGAGTACAGCCAATCGCTTGCCGCGAAGCCACCCACGAGAAACACGTTCTATTCCTGGCGATGAATCCATCAGTTGGCAAGAAAGATGGCTTGAACTCACCGTGATTGGCATCGATGCGGCCGACCGCTGTTGCTCGAAAGCTGCGATGATCTCATCAACCGAAGGTTCAAACAGCTTCGCCACATCTTGGCTGAATTCTCCAGTGAGACAAGGTCTCCTGTGGGTGGCAATGCTCACCCAGACAGCTTGAGCTGGCCTGATCGAATATCGTATTCGGGATCCTTGTCCCGCACGCTGCCAAATTTGATGTACTGAGGTTCGTCCGCGTCCCGAAACCTCACTTTAGTGGTCTTATCAAAGAGCTCTGCCATATTATACAGGTTGTCCTCGGTCCCATATTTCGAGTTGGCGAGTTTGGCTGAGGAAATCGTGTATCAGAAGGGGCATCCCAAAGATTGATATGACTGACCCCTCAAAAAGGCGTGGGCACGGTACGTGACGAAAACTGATCCCTGAAGTCGACCTGTTGCCACAATACCAGAATCAGTGTACACCAGGGATGGTGTAGTCAGAACTTACACTCGGCGGGTGCAATTTCCTTGAACGACGTGGGAGAGAGCTTCATAGAGTACGCGGAGAGGTCGACGGTCCCACCCCCGGCATCGATGATGATGACTCCCTGCTGATCCGGTTGTGGTTCTTGTTCCACTTCCTCTGGCTCATCTGAGCATAATATGGGCGTCGCATCAAACGCATCCGATGTTAGAATATTAGTGACACAAAAATGAAGACTCGCTTCTCCCTCCGTAAGAAGATGAATCCGCGACTGGCCCTCTTCTCCAGTAGGAACAAGCCCACCAAGTTCAGCAGCATGTCGAATTTGTTGTTGCTGTGGGCCTTCCCATCCGTTTGGATGCGTCAAAACGAGTTCGATATTGCTCTCGAGCGACTCCCAGAGACAAGCATGTGCCTCTGTGATGTACGCTTTGGAGCACTTGAACAAGTAACTCATGAAGTCGCCTAACACCTGCACAGCCGTCTTGCCCTCCGGGAGGGGAGGAATATCGGCATCCGTAAAGTGGGAAGCTTCAAGGTGCCCTGCGCGGAGATAGAGCTTCCACCTGGTACACGTCGAACGTCAGTGGTAATGCTACACTCAATAGATCCCTCACCATTCAAGCCTTGTCCATTGCTCGTTTGTGGCTAGCTCAATGATATGCTGCTGTTGAGTTTCTGCACCGACTGCCCGGAGCAAACCCGATTTCTCGTAATACATGACGGATGGTATCCTGCTATCACCACCCGTGCTCTCTTGTCCCGGAAATCTGTCTGAGATCAGGATCCTAACATCGATACAGAGAGTGGGCTATCTCTTACTTTGATACGCCATATATTTTTGGAACCTCGCCTGGATCGAGTATGCAGTAAGAAACACCGCTGAAAGTAGTGCCCACGTCAAGCGCTAACACCAACTTGCGGGACAGTCCCGCATACGGCTCTCGTGCAAACATAGTAGTTGCTAGCAGGTGATTCCGTTTACGTGGTTTGACTGGGAAGATAATGTCAAGCTTATAACTCGGTGGACCATGTGTTCCCCTTGATCTACCAAAGTGTGGGAAGACGTCGTACGCTTGGGATAATCAAACGGTTACTGAGCACCAACTAGCCCTGGAATTCGTGGACAAGGGTTCCTGTGACCTAGAGATAGAACCAGGTGGGTTCGAAGTGATCGCACCTTGCAGCGTGTATCGTTAATGTGCTTCGACCACAGTGCTACGCACGATAATAACGATGATAGGCCACTTACGGATCCTGGACCCCAATACCGTATCGAGAACTAAAATGGATCAGCGTACCCTTCAGGAGGCACTATTTCACGTTCCCTCTGCTGAATATCATGCATGGGGTGACCATCACGAAACAAGTAATGTGGAGACTGCATTCCGGCAGCATTGCAGAAGCTGTGTGTGGCGCACTAGATAGGTGTACTTCCAGACCCAGTGTATTGGTCATAATTCGGTTGGTCAGCCCAGAAGTCCCAAGTTAGGTCAGTTCTCGCTCGCTTTCAACGCTGAGCCACTGTGAGTAATTTGGTCGACGGCTTAGATTGCGCGCGGTATTTTCCGTCGCCGCCTGAATGTTATGCCGGACCAGCGTCGGCGCCAATACGCTTGGGGTTTCGCCTTGCTCCAGAACAGCATGCCAAAGTCGTGTCGCCATGCATGCCGCCATCGCCATTCCACTCACCGTCAGCTCGGATATCGTAAGCCTTTTGGAGTCTCAGAGGCACCAGGCTTAGCAGGGGTTGATGCACGCTGACATGTCGGCAACGCCCACATTGTAGGGTCCTCATGAGATTAAGAAGCATTGCATGCATGAGGCCAAGTCGGCCAGGAAGCGAGTGTATGCGAGGACACTGCAAACTCATTCTTGACCATCAACGAAACTCCCTTCAACGGACGGGAGTCTGGGACCGGGTTTGGGTGAGAACTAGCGACCCAACGTGCAGCTTGCCATAGAGACAACGTCCATCGACCCCAGTTCACCCACCTCCCGGACCGCATCTCCTTGACTGGAACGCCAACGGGTCCTTTCATGACAACCACGGTCGCACAAATCGGCTCGGCGTGTGTGAGCACTGCTCAGATGGTCGCCCAATTTGCACCAGTTCCATGGCTGGCGCCTGCAGTCAGTCTACTCGCTACACTTTTCACTATGGTCGACCAGGCTCACGCGAACAAGTAAGTGAGTTTCGTAGGCGTACACGGGCACACCTTGTTCATCATCAAAAACTCAGAAGTGCCCTGAATCAGCTACGGGAGCGATGCGTCAGCTTCCTAGAGATCATACAGGAGAAGGGCCAGGATGTCCCGGCTCGAGAACAGCGCAAGTTGGTCGCCGATGCTGAGAGGTGTTCAGTTCAGGTTCATTCCCGTCGATACGCTCATTCTAACGCCCAAGTCCCAGCACGCTTCGGAGTGTCAACTCGTCCATCAAGTCGTGGTGCTCAAAAAACCGAATCCAGCTATTTATCGAGCAGCGCGGTCTTATGGCTGTCATCCAAGACTGCAACAATCAAATTAACGCTTGCTCGGAGAGGCTTCACGTATGTATCGGACAATCCAAAGTCTCCAGCGTGGTTAGCTGATTGTTGTTGTTAGCTAACTGTCGCGTTAGGCACTGTGGCCTGGCAGTCCGACCTCAAGGACCGAGCTGAACACGATCATCAAGAATTATTAGTCTACCTATCGAATATCGAGAACAAACTGACGATCATTCAAATGGCCATGCAACTTCCAGGAAACGAGAGAATAACTGTAATGGAAGAGATGCAAAAGGTCGGCAAACAATGTACTTGTCCTCGGGACGCTTTTGAACATGAAAATCTGGAACATAGATGTTGCCGTCCTCGTCGACGGAAGATAGCCAAGGACTCGGGAGTAACCTCTATTCTCTCCAGAAATCTGCGAAGAAATTGCTTCCAAACATGCACCTCGAACATGGGGAAGTACGACGGATCGGTGAACCTGTTTACCGAACGCCGTTCGTGGATATGTGGGAAGGGCTATATCTGAACGAAGAAAAAGTCGCCGTCAAGATGCTACGTACTGTGCAGGCCACCCCAGAAACTTTGCAAGTATGTCGTGATTAATATAAACACACACTGATGTTGACTTTTGTGTAGCGATTTGAGCGCGAAGTTGGTATTTGGAAAAGCTTATGGGATGTCGATCAGGGGAGTCGCATACTACCACTCTATGGGTTCTGCCAGGACGATGGGAATTTTCCGTGCGTTCCTTTCCATTTAGCAAGATCAAACTGATACTTGGACTCTAGCTACATCATCAGTCCATGGCCAGAGAACGGAACGGCCGACGATTACATCAAGCGCCTTCCCGAGGTTGATCATCCCGCTTTGGTCGGTTGTTCATTTTATGTGGTGTTGATACCGCCTCAATCTATCTGGCCCACCACTCAAATAGATTCGGGGTATCTGTGCTGGCATCTGCGTTTTGCACGACATGCATCCTACGATTGTTCACGGGGAGTTAAGAGCGGTAAGTGGAATTGTAATCACACATATGAATTAGGATCTCATACACACGCAGAGCAACGTTGTTATTGATGGGACAGGCAAACCGCTCATTTCCAACTTTGGTTTCTCGCGAGTAGGTCTTAGCTATCCTGTTGCGCTGGAAACTTCACGCGCAACGGATACTAGATTATGAACGATCTCTCTGGTGTGGCCGTCTCCCATACCGTAGGGTGAGAATGATCTCGATTGAAATCGATGCTTATGAATGTTGATCTTTCCTTGGAACAGTCAAGACTTTACGAGGTGGATGGCGCCCGAGCTGTCCTCCGAGGATGGCAAACTCACCACTGGTACCGACGTCTATGCATTCGGAATGACGATACTAGAGGTTTGTTGTTCCTCGTTTGACAAGAGAGCTCTCATCGACGTCTTCAGATCATGACCCACGCCAAACCCTGGGCTACATTACCCTCCTCCCATCAGGTTATTCCCAAGGTGCTCAAGGGCGAACGCCCCCCTAGACCGAGTGATCAAGAAACCGTTGCACGAGGACTTGACGACCATCTTTGGGAAATTATGCAGAGCTGCTGGGAGCAGTCTGCGAACCGCCGACCTAGTGCGACGGAGCTGTCGAGGAGGCTGGGGGGAGAAGAGAGGCAGCCTAGCCGGTCCTTGATTTTGAGGATCGCGAAATATTTTCGGAGGCACTACTGATTACAGCCCATCGTTCGCTTCGTTTACACCTAAGTGCTGAGTCATGTTTCCAACATCTGGATACAATCATTGTTGGACAATACCAAACTCTCATCGTATCTATGGCACTTGAGCCGGTTCATTGCGTCCCCGACAGCACTCGTTAGTGAACGATATCTTCCCCAGGATCGAGGATACTATGCGAGACTTGCCGTACGGACCACGCCAATCGAAGGCGAGCATTAATTTGCGAGAAAACGCAGTCACAGCGCGGCTCGCGAGAGGACATGCCGTGTACGCCTGGTGACTGCACAGGCCGCCAGCAAGCTGTTCATGGCAGCGCTGTAGTGACCACAGTGATCGTGAAGAATTTGATGCCGCTGATGAACAGATACTGGGAAACATGTGCGTTCGGATGGAAGATTCTGCAGAAATATATCCGCAGATAGTTCCCTATGTTTCGATAGACTCAACGAGTCGCTCCACATGCCAATCCGGATGTTGCCACGCGTGACGCAGACACGTGTGGGGGGCTAGCAAGGCTCGTGCCAAGAATGGATCGCATGCTGAGTGTAACTCACGACTTCACTACTCCCCCACCCTGCACACCTGTGAACGCTGGCCCGACAGCTGGCTAACCCCTACTATGTCCAAGCCAATCGTCGCACCACAACGCTCAGAGAGTCTTGGTCAGCCCGAGGTAATCTTTGACCCGATTTAGCATGATAGTACGAAGCTCACCAATAGCGAAACGACAGCATCAAATACTTAACTTTCATGAGTTCGTCCTTCCCCAGTCTGTCACTTAGTTACCGTCAACCCGACAGTTCGGTTCCATCCACCCCACCCCCAGATCTTACGCGCCATATTGCCAGAGTCAACGTTCAATATGTAGCTGGAGGCGCATTCGGTGATGTTTATAGATGTCGGTATCAAGTTGGCGACTCAGCATCGCAAGAGGTCCGCGCACGATTCACAACCACGCTACTTGTCATATAGAACTCTTTTAGGTTGCGGTAAAGGCATTGCGATTTAGGTGTGCATTAGATGGAGATTTGAGTGATAAATCTGTCAAGGTACTTCCCTTTCTTGTAATCAAGGAAGGTGACCTGAATGACCTTCCAGATGCTCCGCAGAGAGCTCGGAATTTGGAGGAGAATAAGTCATGACAATATCGTTCCGTTCTTAGGTATTGCGTACAATTTCGGAATGGAGGGCGCAGTCTCGCTGGTTTCGTTGTGGATGCCCAACGAGTCCCTTCAAAAGTTCCTAACGGTATACGACGGCAAGCTAGAGAGGCCGGTACACCGGCTCCAGATCGTGCGTTGACGCATTCCTTCCACCTTCTCAGCATCTAACCTTTTATGTCGTAAAAGCTGCTCGAGATTGCTAAAGGGCTGCGATACTGTGGGTCACTGTTTTCGTTGGCGAACATGTCAAAGGTGACACACCCCAGTGCATTCTTCTTCAATCGTCCACGGTGACCTGAACCCCGTTCGTGACGCGAGAATCATTAGCTGTGTCCCTCTTATCTAACGAACCGCGGCAGAACAACGTGCTCCTCGATGCAAACTACACTGCGCGTTTGACTGATTTCGGATACTCATCTTTGGCAGGGAACATTCCCGAAGCTTTGTCGTACCTTCAGAGATCCACTGCAGGACCAGGAGCCTTACGCTGGGTTGCTCCCGAGCAAACTGACCCCGAAGGAACGGCTGATCTGACGACCAAGAGTGATATATACTCGTTTGGGTGTATTGGTCTGCAGGGATGTCTAATGAACAATCCGCCAGCATTTCTCTGACCCCCATGCAGGTATTATCTGGAAAAATGCCTTGGTTAGAAGTTTTGAGAGAGACAGCGATCATTACTCTCTTGAGCAGGGGACAGAATCCTGGCAGACCAAAATCCCGACCAATCGATGATTCGCACTGGGAATTTATTCAGCAGTGCTGGTCACCGTTACAGGACAGACCCGCGGCAGATAAGATTACCACCTCCATAGAACAGTTCATACGAAGTTATCCGCCATCCGGATCTCTTCGCGACCTGTTCATTTCATCGTCAAGTTCACAGGTGGATACCACGTCATCTCTCCCGGTCAACCAGTCTATCGCGGAGGGATTAGAAAGGGATCCAAGCGTGGTGGCTCCACTCCGTCCGACACTCACCGGGGACAGCTCCGTGAAACACCCTGGAGTCAACGACAACTTCATAGCAGATCCGAGTGATATTGTCATTGTGTGAGCATTCGTTGTCCATGGTACTGCCACTGTACCGACGCAGTTCTACCTCAGTATTATGGGGCCAAAAGGAGCTGGAAAGAGTCACGTGGGTAGATCCGCAGCATCATTGATGTCTACTAATCCCATGTTACAAACGCTCAGTTGATCTCCACACTGACCGGAAACACAAGTTCATGCAGTGGGCATAACTTGAATTCAGATACACACCGTATTGGTCCACACACTGTTTCGCACTATGGTCTTCGTCTGTTATTGGTCGATACGCCTGGGTTCGATGATACTCATCGGCTGGATGCCGAAATTTTAAGAGAAACTGCTGACTGGCTTAAACAGAGGTGCGTCGTATCCTCAACATTCCCGATAGCCCTTTCCAATGCATACAAAGGTATCCCGGCGGCGACACTCTCAGAAACACCGGGATAATCTACCTCCATCGAATCGCTGACGCTTGTACGTCTGGTTCTGTCTACGAGAATCTCCGGATGTTTGGTCGGCTTTGTGGCAATCTAAGCCTACCTAGAACGCGTCTGGTGACGACCATGTGGGACAGAGAGAAGGACAAGGTAACGGCGGAAGCTAAAGAGGGCAAACTCCTGCATAACATCTGGCTGAAGCTGATGGAAGAAGGTGCAGTTACCAAACGGTTCTATAATACACCTGCTTCTGCATGGGATATCGTGAATGATATCCTAGCCAGGGGAAACGATAAGGACCAGTCGTTTCTGCAAACGGAGCAGAGGGGTCGTTTGAGTGTGCCAGATTGTTCACCAGTTCATGCTACCACGCCAAACAACCATCTCAGCTCTTTCGATGAAAGCAACGTTATAACCGCGTGTGTCTCTTCAATTACATTTTACTTCTTCCACGTCGCTTAAAACGCGTTCTTAGCAGGATGATGGGACTCACAGGAATAGGGAAGAGTTGGGTGAGCTACTTGGTAATGGGGCTCTACGTTCCACTAGGGTTGAGACACTCACAGTTCGTAAACATGGCCGGCAATATGAGCCTGAAGGGCCCGTTCAAGAGCAAGCGTCCCGGCGGTTCAACGTTGCAGCTGAACAGCGATGACATAGTTGTATAGTGTGTTTCCTCGAAAGCTGTTTGGACTGGCTTGAAACTAACTCGCGATTTGGCATCCAGCGTGGTGGGACCCTCGGGAAGCGGAAAGTGTCTGGTATGATTTTGCTCTGCACACGATTGTCGACCTTCAACGCCCTCGCAGTTCGTAAGCGAAGTGACAAAGAGCAATGCCATCATCGCTGGCGCAAGCCTTCGGCCCTCTACGAAGGCACCGCAAACCATAAGATGTGAACTCACGGATGAAGCAAAAAGTTCATTGGGAGTCTCAATGCCAAGGAATATCGTGTTTGTGGACACCCCTTCCTTCAACACCTTCGACGACAATGGTGATGCGGAAGCGGAGACGACTAGCTGGCTGAGCAGGTCGAGGAGGTATGCTAGGCTTTGATTGATTGGACGTGACGACGACCAATAGTTTGTCTATGCAGATCTAGGCCTGCTCTTGTCGGGACTATTTACATGCATAGGGTTGAAACCGACCCTACTTACGAACCCGTTCAAAAACACCTGGATAGCTTCGCCAGCACTTTTCCACAGGATTTCAACTCTCTTCCAGAGAGATTACGTGGTGTCCTTAGCTACGAGGGTGTAATTGGCGAAGATAGGGTCCGACAACGCAGTGCGAGATTCCAGGCGCAGCTGAATGCACTGATCCCGAGCCGGTCAATGGAGTCCGGGAGTCGATTGAGATGGCGTCCTTCCTTGCATCCAGGGCTTTTCCGACCAGGTGACCACGAAACTGCTTGGAAAGCTGTAGTGGAGCTCTTTTCGAAGTGACGGTTCGTAGGGGTTGGGACTTGGGACATACGCTAGGTGTACCTTGGATGCGCAACATGAGGACTGCATGCTTCACATGGCATGCAAGCGGTGTAGACAGACGATTCGTAGAGCGCACAGTCCGTAGCCCTCAAGTAGGGTGGCCATAACTGCCGACTGGTCCTTTCAAGTTGTTCAACATGGGTCGCAATATAGGGATCTGACTTGAAACATGAGGACATAGTCACGCAGGTACAGTACGCTGCGGGAACCGGGTAATCAGCCTTTCTTCCCTGAGGCATGAATGATCTATGTATATCGATCAAGGTATAATCTCGATCTACTGTACTGGTATACTGGGTCTAGGAGTCGACAGGAGGCGGTCGGACGTCGTGGTGTAACATGAAATAAATACCCTATTCACTGTGTTCAACGCTCAACTTCACTGCAGGTTCGCACCATCAATACCCGTTGTGGGATCATGTCACCAATGGATTAAGCTGAGCGGCATAACGAATATGAGGACTCAGTCGGAACGGAGAAACGACTGTATTAGTACCTAACGAATATGAGGACTAGGTACTTGTCAGTGAACAGTACTACAGCTTGTAATGAGTGCATACCTCAGTCGGAACGGAGAAACGACTGAGGGTGTTATGAAGAATGACGGACAGTATTAAGGGAATGCGGAACCGAACTATGCTAGCACATTGGGTAAGTGGCGAGAGACTAGAAGTGGCGTAGTCAAACGAAAAGCTGTAAAGTATGGAGACTATACCATATCCAACACAACTGACATGATTGGATGCACGATGTCATTTCATAAAAACGGAACATGGTTCTAGGAGGCAAGCACATCCTTTTCCGAACGTCCTGTAATTTTGAGGCCAGGGTACATCGTGCGAACACTGCGGGCTAACCTGAGAGGAGATTCTGATAGAATTGCACTCGCATAGAGAGCCACATTTAGCTATGTGCAAGGACCCCTCCAAATCTCGCGCCGGGTCTTGGTCAGGCTTGGGGCTAGCTCTGGCTTGAGCCCTGGTGCATCCCTACCCATACCTATGGGTACATTGTTGTTTCCCATCTCGCAGCCCTTGTATCGTCGTTGTCCCTAGTCTCCATTGTGTCATGATCACGTTATCGCCATCTTCGCGTGGGGAGACGGAAGCGTGCATGCGAGGGGGTGAGGAACAGGGCAGGGGGAGACGGTGAGACTGCATGAAGCGACGACAAACGCGGCGCGCATACGGGGGAGCAAAGGGATGAAGAAGGGGTCAGGCGATGATGGCAGTGGTGACAAGGTGAGTTCATGTTCGCCCAATTGCACGCGCAGAGGATCATGGGTGCGCGAGAGGGCAAGCTTGAGTGCGCAGATGATGAGGCGAGAAAGGGGGCAGGGGCCGGGCGAGGGTGTGTGATGGAAGGGTGACATGGCGACGCAAGGGGGAAACGGCGAGGGCGGCGAGGTGGCCACCATGACAAGGCCTGCGCGAGCGCACATGCGAGGGAGCGTCCCGATCGGCACGTTAACCGTGTCCGAGCCTGGCCTGCCAAGCCACCAGCCCACGTCTTTGTAACTCTCAAGTCAGTC